>JAKCPI010005923.1:0-191680 GCA_023213315.1 Euborellia annulipes
TTATTATTATATTATTATATTATCAATATCAGTGTCGTCGATAAATGATGATCTTGGTCTCTTGGAGGAATGGGGAAACCTCAATCAAGTAAAATTCAATTCCCAAAAAACCCAATGTTATTTAATTTCTAGACAAAAAAATAGGATTTGCCCTCCCCTTATTTACAGCAATAATAGTCTCGAGTTCAAAGATTCATTTTCTGTTCTGGGAGTGACAGTTACATCTGATCTCTCTCCTGGAGCAACCACATCTCTTCTGTGGTTAAATCTACCGCAAGGAAATTGGGTTTCCTATTCAAAACGAAGCGTTACTTTTCCTCCCAACAACTCCTAATCCTCTATAAAGCCCAAATTCGGCCGTGTCTTGAATATTGTTCCCACCTTTGGCGAGGGGCGTCGAAAGACGCCTCTCCTCCTTGGAAGCCATACAGAGGCGTGCAATTAGACTGATAGGTGATTCTACCCTTACTGCATCCCTACAGTCACTAGATCATAGAAGAAGAGTATCTGCACTATCTCTCTTCTACAGGTATTACCATGGTCAATGCTCTGCCGAATTAAAATCAATTATCCCACCCAATGCAACATATTCACGGAACACAAGAGAGGCATCTTCCCAGCATCCCTATGCTGTTCAGATCACGACTAACAGAACAAATCAATTTCATTCTTCCTTTGTCCCCATGACCTCCCGTGATTGGAACAAGCTCCCTGCGTCTATCTTCCCCAAAACCTACAATCTTCAGACTTTCAAGTCTAACCTCAACAGGCATCTTCTCAGTTCCCGCAGTTGAGTTTCCCCTTTATGCTTCTCCTTTTGTTTTTATTTTCTTCCTGGCTGCATGTGACTATTGGTCATTATAGGTCTTCGGACCTTATGCACCCATTCCAAAAAAAAAAAAAAAAAAAAAGACTGAAGCCCGACTCTAAAGCTAATTTATTATAAATGTTATGTGAAATTTCTTTATTCATTAATATGCCACTACATGTTCTAACCATAATTCATTTTGTTAATAAAATTTTATCTTAACAAAATCGATTTACTGGAATGAATTTTTTCTTTTTTTCCCTAAATATCCACTTCATTAAATTCGAAATTCTCTCTCTGCGTCGCTCTTCTAACGAGATAAGACGCAAATCTGCGCTCCCAAAATCCTCCATTGATTCCCGAATAGAGATAAATTTATAAAGGAAAGAATAAATTACAACAATTAAATGCAAAGAGACTCAAAGCATAGGATTAAAGAGATGGAGAATATATATAAATATAAACATTTCTTCAATGTTATATCTAACAGTAAGTAAAAATAAAAGATTTATTTTTATAATATAAATCAAAATTAATCATTTTATTATTTATAACAATCAAATCTCTAATTTTTAGTTATTTTATTCAAATTAAAATTTAATTAATTAATATATTCCTTTTCTTAAAAACAAAACAAAATGGCGGACAAGCTCTTACACCTCAAGCTTCAAAGACTTTATTTAACGAAATTGCAATAAATTTAAATACAAGTGTCGCATATCATTTTGTTCAAGAAAAAGTGCAAAATTTATATCAATAATAAAAATTTATATAGGGCCTAATATATATATATATAAAAAAAAAAATTATTTCCAAAAAAATCGATAGGCCTATCTATTTAATTAAATTAGCCGTATAGAATAATTCCATTATACGCAAAAAAGAAAAGCAACTTTTTAAATATTTAATTTTCTTTTAAAAAGTTTTTATTTAAATTTTTAATATTTTTTTAATTGAGTTTCAAAAGAAAAAAAAATTTCAAAGAGCAATTTTCTTTCTTTTTTTTTTTTTTTTTATCTTTCTCTAAAAATTAAATTCTCTCTATTAAAGTAAATCGTACTCTGACACGGAATAAATAAATAAATAAATGACTAACATGCTAAATTAATTTTTATTATTATTATTAATCTTCTTTCAAAGTTTTTTCTCTCATTCTCTTTTCAATTTAAAGAATTTGAAGAATTCTTAAAAAAAAAAAACTTAATTATTTCAACAAATCTACGGAATTTTAAGGTTAAAAAAAATATTTTCTTTCCTAACGATTTAAATAATTATTGAATTATAAGTTAATTGTAGATTTTTAGAAACCATTGGATGTAGTCTATAAAAGAGCATGGTATATTTATTTTTATATTTTACTTAAATAATATAACTAGTAATTTATATATTTTTATTATTTAATGAACACCAAATAGAGATGGACTTATCAAAGAAAATAAACAATTTCAACAATTAAATGCAAAGAGACTTAAATCATAGAATTAAAAATATATACCATGGTATTTATATATAAATCGATGTTTGTTGGTTCATTATTATTTTTTAATATTAACAGTTATATATAACTGTTAATATATTAACGATTTTTCATAAAAATTACATTATTTCGCCTTTATTTAATCCATTTTATTAATCTAGTTTCAAATTTTAAAAAATTTAATTGAAAATTTATATAATTTATATAAATAATAAATAATAAATAAATTACTTACCTAAATTATCATATTTAATTAAATAAATCCTTTTAAGCTTGAGATAGCTGGGAAAACATAAAATGGAAACGAATAACTTATTGTAATTAGATTAAAATTGTGATAAAGTGATTTATTGATTTTTAGAATGTTCAATGAACACCAGGGGCGTATATAGAAATTTTTTTCGGGGGGCCCGAACTCAAAAATTTTTCTGCGGGAAATTTTTTTTTTTAAGAAACTAAATTTTTTTTCACACGAAATTTTTTGCAGAACATTTTTTCTTTTGCGGAACCAAAGATTTTCATCCTGCGGAAAAATTTGTTGCGCTGATGTCTGTATATCACTATATATGTATATGTGTTTGGGAAATTTCGGGGGGGCCCGGGCCCCCTCGGCCCCCCCCCTTATATACGCCCCTGATGAACACAAATAGAGATGAAATTAAAAAGAAAATAATAAATTACAACAATTAAATGCAAAAGAGACTCAAAGCATAAAATTAAAAAGATCTAGAATATATATAGAGGTTTGTCGCTTCATTATTATTTTTTAATATATTACAATACTTCATAAAAATAGCTACGACTAGCGCGCAGAAGGCCTACGATGTGTATCGTCTGAGAAACAGTTACAAAATGGTTTCGTCGTTGCCAACTCCATTGTTCATTGAGTCTAAACAATGGTGGTCGAATTCTAACAATGCGAATTTTGATAACCAGTTCCCAAATAAATACTGTAAAAGGACGTATTTCTCGGCCTATTGATAGATTTTGTGTTTTTTTTTTCTATTGGTAAAAATTGATTTTTTTTTTTTTATCTCCTTTCTTATCACTTATTGGCATACAAATTCACCAGAGAGAGAGAGAGAGAAGATACATCTCTTTTGGGACCGCAGCATCCCTCTCTCCTTTGCTATTTTGACATCATTTCAATGGATATTGATGATAGAATAAAAAAAGGCGATTCGTTGCTCCACGACGATAACACGTGTGTTTGTGTGTTTATATGGGAAGCCAGGCAACCACCGAATCCATTCGGGAATGGAAATTAATTTTGATATCTTTTATGGAGGTGCAAAAGAAATATAATAGGAGAATGTTTAGTTTTTTATTTTTATATTTAATAATGTGAAAAAAAGAATTTGTTTAATTTTTCCAATTGAATTGATTCAGGGTTATGTGAGACTGAGAAGCATAAAAATGCATTAATTTAATTCTGATTTCTTTTATTTTCAATCCTTATTAAGCGGTATTATTAATTATTATAGATATTAATCTGACAAAGTGAGGTTATGTTATAATAAAAATATTTAAAAGTGAAATTAGGAACAAATCGTATGACATGTGTGAAATTATCATCCATACAATGCGCTCTTGCGGTCAACTGGCCAACTCTAACATAACCTTACTTATTCACTTTGTCAGATAAATATCTTTAATAATACAGCTATAATACGGAAATTAATTTTAATATTTTTTATGGAGCTGCGAAAGAAATAGAGCCGAGAACGAAAAGAATTTTAAGTTTTATTTTTATATTTATAAAGGTGAAAATTTCAACCTTTTTAAACTATAAAGTTGTTTAATTTTTGAATTAATTTCGTGTCTACCGGTATGAGAAACAGCTAAACATAAAAATCCATTAATATAATTTGGATTCCTTTAATATTGAATACATATTTAGCGTTCCGCTATAATGTTTTATAATTAATAGACATATAGATATTAACTAACTTGTAGTGAGGTTATTGTTCTAAAATATATGAAAGTGAAATTAGAATCAAATTGTATGACATGTATGAAATTATCAATCATAAAATGAGCTCTTGTGGTCAACTGGCCAACTATAACATAACCCCACTTCTTCACTTCGTCAGATAAATATCTATAATAATTAATAAAACGTTTTGAAAATTAAAGAAATCCGAATTAATTGAATGCATTTTTATATTTATCTGTCTTGCAATCCACCGTCAGGGTAAATGCATTTAAAATAAAATCTCGCAATTATTATTCTCTAATTATTCATATAGGCCTATAAATATTAAATTTTTGTCATTTAAGAAAATTTTTAATTCTTTATTAATAAAAAAAAGTTAATTATATTGAATAAATTAAATGATACACGGGATTGAAAGGAATTTTCATTTATCGAATTCAAATGGGATTATTACAAAATAATAATAATCAAAACATATTAAATAACATTTTATGTTATCATTCTAATGGAGGGATTTTATTAATTTTGGATACACAAAGAGAAGGAAATTAAATATCCATGCATTGCATTGCATAGTTATTTACCCCCTCCCCTCCCTTCACCATTATTAATTGTTTGTTATTTCCATCATTAGGCAATTTTTTATTTGATTTTATCAAGACTTGACGACAAAAAACGTTTCATTAACTTCTAGTGCTTTGGAACGTTGCCCGGTATTATTTAAAATAAAAATATTATACGTTATAAGCCCTAAATGGGCTCAGTAGCCGTAAGGAAAAATAACGTTTTGTTACCATTGATGCTGAGAAAATCTGAGTGTTGTAATAAATACAAAAACTTTTTTTAGGATTTTAATCTCTACTTCTCAGGAACGTTCGCTGTTTATTCATCTGTTAACTCATCAATTGAATGTTCCCCAATGGTTTATATATAATTAGATATATTCTACATCTCTTTGATTTTTTGCTAATTATCCTTCGAGTCTCTTTGAGGTTTAATTGATATTTTTCTTTTCCACATTTAGGCCATATAGTTTTTTTCTCATATGCATTGAGGTTCACTTCACTTGTGACAAAAATTTATTTCAATTGAAATAAATAGAGACGGAGCGAAAGATGCTAAAAAAAGAATAATAAAAATAAATTTCCCATCTATTCATTTTCAATTAATCAAGAGGGGGAAAATAATTAAGAAAACAACCGTGCTGGTTACATCGGGAGTTTTTTTGTGTGTATGAATCAATTAAAATCTTTATTTATCCCTTATTTTTAATTTAAATAAATACTTTTCTCGTTTTTTGTCAATTTTAATTAAATCTTCAACTCAACCTCTTAATTTTGTTTTTTAAATAAGAGAAAGCGAGAGAGAAAATAAATGAATGAATGTTTTTGAAAGATAAAAGGTTAAAAGTTAAAAAAGAAACAATTCGCTCACCTATCAATTTTATTTCTTTACAATTATATTTAACATTAAATAGATAAATTTCTTCTCTTTTGTTCCTTTCTCGTTTTGTCATTTTAATAAATTTAATTTGAATTTAAACATAAATTTTAGAAATAAATTAAGCTTAACTTAAAATGAATTTTCTTTAATTAGAATATTTTTGTTTTTAATAATAAATTGATTGTTGACATCCGAGATATCAATAAATGATTAATGGCTATCAACTATTGAAAGAATTTCCTAAAAAAAAAACTTTCACCTAAAAGACTTCAAGGGAGGGATTTTTGTTTTTAAATTTATTTAAGTTTTGATGTCAGACTACGTTTAATTCTAGCTGGTATCTAATAGACCCAATTTAGAAATAAAAGGGAATTATTTAGATGATGTTTTGCATTTTTATTTTTTCCAAGGCAAATAAATTTTCTTCGAATATTCCATCCAGTCTGTATAAAATTTAAAATATCAAAGATAATTTTCATTTCAAAGGAACAAAGGAAAATTTAAGTGCTTTTAATCGATTTTATAAAAAAAAATTTAACCTAAAATTGAAAATGAAGTTAATCTGGAAAAAAAAATTAAAAAATTGACTCCAGTAGTGAAATTATTTGTTACTACTTGAATCAAATAAAAAAAGAGAGAGAAATATTAAATAACACGTGCCTGAATCTATCTTATGTATTTTCGAGTGCTAAATTCAGGGAAAATAGTGAAAAAATTCCATCACGTACAGTTTTAGAGCTATAGAATTTTACCAAAGGAAATGTGCTCTAAAGCGGCTCTTATTTTGTATTACCTGGATTTTTTTAAGGCGTTTAGAAAAATCGAAATTTTTAAGATTTCTTTTGCTTTGGTCACCCCTAATTTAATTATGCGTATCCCTGAATGCAAAAAACATTTTTACGATATTCTATAGTTCTTGACTATGAAAGTTGAATGCGAAAGAGAAAGGAATAGAGAGACGCCATTTGGTTTAGAGCTGAACGAGTGGGAGGAGCAAAAATCAAAAGGTGGGCGTGGCTAAGAAGGAAGCAGGGAGTGGCTCTGGTTGCCTAACTTACAGGCGTTTCAACCCTCGAGCGTCAAATCACCTCACTCTCTTTTGTAATCAATAAATGACCTCTTTTTTCTGGTTTTTCTAATTAAAGCTCTTTCTATTAGTTATTTTTATTTCAAATTAGTTATCTATATATTAAATTAATTTTTAAGTAAATTTAATAATTTACAATTCTTTTAATATTAATAGTTAAGTTGGTCCTTTAGGGATTTTATTTAGCTAAAGTTGGTAACAAAAATATACAATCTACATCTGTCGGAGCGACGGCCAAAGGATCACGTCGGGGTCACCAATTTGTAGAGGAGATGCACAATAAAAAAGACTATTTCGGGTAGAAGATGTTTATTTATTTTTTGATAATTTTTTCCAACAACAATAGACAATAATGCTAGTCAATACAATAAATAATACACCTGAAGTTAGTAACAATTACATATATAAAAATAAAAAATTAATTACAAATTAATTAAAAATAAATTTAAACTTTATCGCTCCGACACATCTCTTTTAGTTAGAAAAATATTTATTATTATTCTTATTATAAGTTTACTTTAATTCATGTATTATAAGTTAAGAATTAGCCTCTTTTTTACTTTTTTATCAATTTTTTTAAAGTGATTTTGTACTGTATGAACCGTCACGGTTGCCAAAGGTAAATTTTAGGTTAGGGCGCCCTCCCCCCCCTAGTTATAATTATAATAATAGTTTATTTTTAAAAATAGGATATATTTTGTGGTACATACATGCCACTTATTCTGTTTTATTTTTTAGATTATATTTAAATGAATTAGCCAGCGGGCGAGCCTAACATTAAACAGCTCAATTGGCCCTTTAGGGATTTTATTTAGCAAAAGTTGGTACAAAAACATACGCTCTACATCTCATTAAATTGTTTCTTTAATGAAATCAATTATTTTTATTACTTATATTTATTGAAATTTTAATTATTAAATTATTAAAAGAAAAAAAATTTCTAATGTGATAAATAAATATTGTATTTATTCAATTAGCTTTAAGTTGTAATAAACGAGTTTTATTCATTTAATTGACAGAAAAACATTTATTTTTTTTTAGGTTATGTGCCGGGGATGGGGATTTATTTCACCTCACCCTTTTTTTTATTCAATGGTTGAAATAAATTCTTTTTCTCTCCCTCCTTATCTATCTATAATAAATATTTTTTAAGGTAATAGATTGAAAGAACGAATGTTATTTTTCTCTCTCTGTTATCTTTGCTGGTTTGCCCCATTCTGAAAAGTTCAGAAGACGAAAGTCCGCTTACCAGAAAGAAAACATTCATTTTCGTTCAAATAAAATGAGCCTATTAAAAAATCTGTTGGTGCTACCACATCAATTTTCACTTATGTTAGTAAATATTTTATTTATATTTTAATTAAATAATCTCGATTCAAAATCGAAAATTCTTTTATTTAAATAAAAATAACTGCAATTTGTTTCATTAAACTACAATTCAATGAGATGTAGAGTGTATGTTTTTATTACCAATTTTACAAAATAAAAACATTAAACTTTAAAGCTATAAATAAATAAATTTTTCCATAATAAATAATAAAATTTTTTTTTTTTTTTTGAAAAACCCTTTTCGGCTACAGAGGCCATTTAGGGGTTATTTATTTATTATAAATTTTTAATATCCAATGTACCGATGGCTACCGGGGGGCGTTCCACACGCTGATTGCTCGGGGTCACCAATCCCGAACTTTCGCCGTGCTTAGCATCACTTAACTTCAACGATTGTGGTGACTGTTGATCTTCTCCGTTGCCAGGCCCCCCGGCAAATAATAAAATTGTTTAGAGAATCAAATTTTACAACTATTAATCAATCAATTAAATAATAAATATTTATTCTAATAATTAGGACACATTATTAAGCTTTTTTTTAATTAGCCTAATAACAAATATCTAAATGTTAAGAAAATGAAAAAAGAATAATTAAATTAAACAGTAATTAAATGAGATGTAGAGAGTATGTTTTTAAAAACACAAGATATTAATTTAATTTTATTTTCAAACGTGAATTAAAATATCTAAAAAAATTAAATGGCGTTCTTTGAAGTTAGAACAAAAATGTTAAATTCTGATTATTATTCCATCAGAGATTTTGTAATTAGGTTGTTGACTTAACCCTTTGTCATGCTTGGTTTAGTTTAATCAAGCAAAGAGAGAAGCCAACAGGTACGTAATAGCGGCATAGGCGAATGCATAGCCAACCAGCCATCTATCTACATAGCCAAAACAGATGATGAGCTAGAGGCGGCTTCGCTTCTTCTTCTTCTTCGCTATTCAAATTGCCTTCACCATTCATTGAATGCCTAACTCGTGTTTAACCTCAGAACCCCTCCACCGCCATTTTAAATCATCGCAACCAGAGTGTGGATGCTTCTTGGCTTCTTGTTTGACCCTTGGCTCTGAGATTAGTTTTAGACCAAAGTGTGGACGAAATTATTTGCCACTTAAAATAAAAACCAAGTCTTTCAATCAAATTTTTTAGAATTTTAATCAATCAAATAATATTTATTTTAATAATTAGGATTATTACGTTACATTACATTATTACGCTTTTTTTAATAACAATGATTTTATTAGAAATTCATTTAAAGGATTATATTTTCATTTTCACAAATAATTAATAATTAAAATCATAAAAAATTGCCTATCTATTTGGGTCGATAAGTTCGAAAATTAATTTAAAATTGAAATTTGTCCCTTTGAAAATTTAATAAAATAGATTTCTTTCTCTTTCTGTCAAAGACTTAGAAAATGATTTTTTCAATTGTGAGGTTATGTAATTCAAAATAAATAAACAACACCTTCATTTTCTTTCCAATTAATTAAAGCAAGCAACACGACACTTGAAATTTAATCAATTAAATCATGCAAATTAATTATACCAACTGCCTTTTCATATCACAATTCTAATATTAATTAAAATCTTTTATTTATTATTTTAATAGAAGCATTTCTTGAACGAATTTATAGAAACCTATATCTAAATTTGCTCCTAATTTACACTTTAGAGAATTTATTTTATAAAAATTGGCAACAAAAAAAAACATTCACTCTACATCCCACTTAATTGATTTTTTAATTAAATATGTGTAACAAAAAGGAGAGCTAGGAGGTTGAAATTTTATATTTAAGTTAGGCGCACCTCTGGCACCTGACACGAAGCGTTTGAATAAAATCGGCCAAAGAGTACTAGTACTTTATTGATGAACTTTTTCAGTTTTTTTCGATTTTCTCAAAATTCCCTCCAAAGATTTTGATTAAAATTCATAAATCAATTATTTTTTAGATGCTCTTTAAAATGTATATTCTCATTTTGCCCTTGAAATCTTTTTGAAGCACACTTTACTCTTGTCCTTCATAGGAAAGATTTGGGGAAACTAATTATATGTCGATACGCAAAAAACCTGGAGTGGCAAAAACAGCATAAATTACCAAAGGCTATATGCTGTACGACCAGTCACGCCATAATATCTCTTAATAAAAATAAACAACTCGAATAGTTGAATTTTTTTTCAAGGCCAAAAATAATTGTTCTATAAAATAGAGTTTATTTCTATTTCTATATATTCTATGCCTCTTTGACAAGTCAATTTCTAAATATAGTCTCGAGATTATTAACAAAGTTTATTTTCTCCCCCGAGTTAGACACGCAACAACGTAACAAAAACAAAATGATATCCATTTAGGTTCGTTTTCGTGTTGAACGAAGAGGGAGGGAGAGAGAATCCCTCCCTAATATAATTGTTTATTAAATTCCCTTGAGAATGTTTGAGAGCAATCTAAAAAGTTTCTTTTTTTTTTTTTTTTTTTTTTTTTTTTTGACACAATCGATAAAACTGAATAGATAGCTAACTACAAAAACAGAAAAATGATTAATTTTTCTTTTTCTTTTGTAAATAAATACGTAGGTATAAGGAAACATTATTATTTACTGGAATTTATTTTCTAAAAGTTGGTAACACTATTCATAGAATCGTTTATATGTTAGGGCTAATCTATATAAAAATAAATATTTGGACTCCATTTTTGAATGCGAAAAAGAGTGAAGCCATTTTTTTTAGCAAGTGAAGTTTTTTTTTATTTTCAGCATATCAGTCTGTAATCTGTTGCAAATTTTTATAAAATAAAGACTAAAAATACCATTAAGGTCTTTGGATTTAAAAATAACCGGTAAGATCCATCCTTTTTCCTATATATCCTCTACAAAATATGTCGCAGGCCGGGGACATGGACATGTCCCCGAGCCATTCGGGTGAGAGTGGAGATGTTCCGTCTTCCCCTTGCTCTCCTTCCTATTCCACAGAATGGAGTAGTGTAAATATTAATAAAAATGAAAATTCCTATAATAATCCTGGTCCATTAAAAGATCAATCCTTTAAAAATAATACTAGATATAAAATCACAGACCTTCCACCATATAAAATTATAATTACAGGAAAAGAGGGAAACATAAATAATCTCCACCCTATTGCAATTGGGAGGATGTTATTTAAGCATAATATTCCTAGCCCTAGCAGTTTAAAAAGAATATCCAGAAACAACATCTTAGCCACATTTCCAAATTCGAGAGAGGCCAATTCATTTCTAGATAATGACATTAATAAAGTACATTTAAACAGTTATATCCCATTTAATGCAGTTTCAAAACAAGGAGTTATAAGGGGTATTCCAATAGAGATAACAGAGGAGGAGATAAAACAAAATTTACAATCTCATTATGAGATACTGTCAGTACGGAGACTCAACCGCCGGGTGCAGACGATAGAAGATGAGACCTCAAAGGTAAGCTATGTCCCATCCAGAAGTGTTTTAATAACATTTAGATCAAACAGACTTCCAGACAAAGTATACCTCTATTCAAACGCTCTAACAATAGGTCAATACCAGCAGCCAATAACGCAATGCAGAAGCTGTCTGAGGTACGGACACACAATAAAAAACTGTAAAGCGAAGACTAAAAGATGCCCTGCATGCCACGAGGACCATGAGTTGACAGTTTGTGCTCATAAAGATTCCCCAGTATGCTTATTCTGTAAGGGCAACCATCTGTCTAACGACAGAGGTTGCATTGAAAAGAAAATTCAACTGGAAGCTAGACAATTAGCAAATAATGAAAACATATTACTAGCCGAGGCTTTGAAAATCAAAAGAACAGAAATTAGAAAGAATAGTGGTAACCTGAAGCCAATTCCAGACTATACCAATAGCAGTGCAAACCCATTACCCCTTCCCTCCTCAGAAAGACCTCCGACTACAAGACGATTTACTGAGTACCAATATTCATATGCATCCGCCATTAACAACAATAGTAGGAAGAGACCAAGAGTCTATTCCCCCAGTTTCAATCGTAGTGAAATAGAAAATGAGTTATTCTTCAAAAAAGGACAGGCGAGTTACACCCACGATAATGTTGCCAAAAGCAACAATCAGGAAGCAGAGAAAGAGCAAGAGCCAGAAGTGATGGAATCGTTGTTAAGCAATTTGGAAAGCCTAACCAAGGAAATAGACCAGAACACAAACACAAAAATTGCCGAAAGAATCCTGACCATACTAGGTAACCTAATAGTAAAAGTAAACGATGGCCTTAAAAATAATTCAGATAAACGCTAGATCAATATTAAAAAATAGGGAATCAGTAGAACAATTTATATATAGCAATAACATAGAAATAGCCACGGTAGCAGAAACGTGGTTAAATCCCAGTAAAAATTTTAGAATCAGAGGATACAACATAGTTAGAGATGATCGGACTTCCATAGGTGGAGGTTCGGCTATTATTATAAAGAAAAACATCCATTATAGAAGAATAAATCTCACCATTCCAGTTACTAATTTAAATATTGTTGCTATCGAAATCCAAGACGACTTATCCATCACTCTAGCTTCAGTGTATAAGCCGCCAATAATGCATGTGAGCAGTGAAGAATGGTCAGATATTTTTTCACAACTTTCACATCCGATGATAATATGTGGGGATTTTAATAGCCATCACCCATCTTGGGGGGGTAACAGAGTAGATAGAGCTGGCACAGAACTGTATAACTTTATAAGCAATAATTCTTTAGCAATATTAAATGATGGAACACAAACATATAGGGGAACCCATGGAAACACCTCGGCACTAGACCTTTCCTTATGTACTCCTGTCCTAACTCCTAGAACAAAGTGGCAGGTTTTGAATTACTCTCTAGGGAGCGATCATCAACCCATTTTAATACAAATTCTTCTTCCGAATAAGTCTTCAAATGAACCTCCGCGGAATATTTGGAAAATAGCTCAGGCAAACTGGGATCTATACAGAATAAAAATAGGGGAAGAAATTGAGGAATTAGAAAAAACCCAAATAGCACTTGAATATAAAACAATAGAGGAAATACTAATTTCGGCAGCGGATAAGGCGATTCCTAGGCGTAGAATAGGGACCGTAAAAAATATAAGTTATTGGTGGGACTTGGAGTGCCAGAGACAAAAAATGCTCAGAAATCAAGCTTTCAATAACTACAGGAGACATTCTAACGAAGAAAACTTTAAACAATATGTGAAAATAAATAAGGAAACGCAAAAACTATTCAAGAAAAAGAGGGAAGAATGTTGGAAAACGTTTTGTGAAAAATTAAATCCGTACACCCCAATAAGTAAGATATGGCAAATAATTAAAGCTATGAAAAAGGCATTCTCCCCACAAAGGGAAGAAAACCCAAACATATCTGACACAATTTTGGAAGAGATAGCAGGAAAAATAGCCCCTGTGTCGGCCGATTTTAAAGTGGAGTTACCCATAGAAGAAAAGGATAGCAATTATACTTCACAGGAAATTACACAGGAGGAAATGATGATGGCAATAAACCAACTGAAAGAAACATCTCCAGGGCCTGACAAGATTCCATCTCAGTTAATTAAAAACCTCCCTAAGAAATATATCAAAACTCTAACAAACACCTATAACAATATTTTAAGTGAGTGCATAATTCCGATTCAGTGGAAAGAGACAACTATCGTCCCAATACTGAAAGAATCAAAGGATCCGAAAGACCCTAACTCCTACAGGCCAATAGCTCTTACTTCAACAATGTTAAAATTGATGGAAAGGATAATAAAAAACAGGATAGAACATTTTGTTGAGTCAAACCAAATCATACCCGCTTCCCAGATGGGATTTAGAAAAGGGAAATCGACATTAGACAACCTCACATCCTTTGTATCGGATATTTCAAGAAATTTGATAGAGAATAGTCACACTACAGCTATCTTTTTAGATTTGCAATCAGCCTACGACTCAGTCATCCCTAACATACTCATACAAAAGCTAATAAAGATAGGAATACCGCCCAAAATAGTTAGATTTATATATAACCTCCTTATAGATAGGGTCATCAGAGTTCAAAATGGGCCAAAATTCTCCACTCCTAGAATGACATCCATAGGTACTCCTCAAGGATCGGTCTTGAGCCCACTCCTGTTTATAATTTATATATCTGAAATAGTTGAAAATATCCCGTCGGCGGTATCAGTATTGCAGTACGCAGACGACTTAGTCATTTATACCAAAACAATCGACACCAGGTCGACAAAAAAGGTCCTGCAAGAAGCAATAGAAAATATAACAGAATTCCTAGATAATCATGGTATTAATCTGAATGTAAATAAATCTGGCTTAGTAAATTTTGGCAGATATCAGAGAGAAAGTATATATATTACCTTGGGTGACAGGACCATTCCAGTGCTGAAAGAGCAAAAATTTCTGGGAATGATATTAGATCAAAGATTGAAATGGGAATCTCATATAAATTTTATTATTAAAAAATCAGAAAAATACATAAATATAATCAGATGTGTAGCAGGAACTAAATGGGGTGCACAACCGGAAAGCTTGATGAATATTTATAAGGGGCTAGTGAGGGCTACATGGGACTATGGTTGTTTTTTATACGGTAATTCGTCAACGTCGCTGCTGAAAAGAATGGATACGATGCAATTCGCAGTTCTCCGGACTATAATAGGCGCCATAAAAACAGCTCCTACAAATTCCCTACAAGTGGAGTGTGGTGAGCCGCCTCTGGAATTAAGAAGGCAATTTTTAGCGGACACATACTTAATCAGGAAAATGAGTTTTAGAGAAAATCAAATTGTAGATAAAATAGAGAAACTTACCAAACTAATATCAAGACACTCCACTAATACCCCGTCACCTTTGTTAGTCAAAAGTCTGATGAAATATAAACCATATGAAAAATATATATATAAATCACAATATATTCCTATTTTCCAAATGCCGTATCATATCATCTACAAAAAAATAAACATTGACATTAGCCTGGCAGAAAATAAAATTATAAAAACACTTCCAAATCTGAGCAAAATAATAGCGGAAAGTTACATTAAAGAAAAATGGGGGGGATACACTAAAATCTATACAGACGGCTCTAAAACATGTGAAGCATCAGGGGCAGCATTTTTTATCCCAGAAAATAAAGAAGCAGGAATATTCAGGACTCCAACAGTGTCTTCTATTTTCACATGTGAGGCTCTAGCAGTTTTGAAGTCCCTGGAACATATAGAACAAATAAAAAACACAAGTAAATTTCTAATTCTGACCGATTCATTAAGTCTGTTAAAATGCCTCATCTCACTTAGCAGAGAGAGCAAAACAGATATTATACCTTTCCAAATAATGAATATCATACTAAAACTAAATGAGGCACAAAAGATCGTAGAGCTTGTATGGGTTCCCTCACATAAGGGCATATACGGCAATGAGATGGTGGACTCGATGGCTCGACTGGCAAGTCAGCTGCCAGAAAACAGTAAAAACTTGTTAATTCCAGCCGGGGACTTAAAGACAATTGCGAGACAGGACTTAATAAATAATTGGCAGAGGTTCTGGGATGGCTCTTCAGAGATCAAGGGGAAATTCTTGCATACTATTCAAAAAGAAGTGAAACTTAAACCATGGTTTGGAAAAAAGAAATACACGAGAAATTTTATAACAACAATATCACGACTCAGAATAAACCACAATTTATTGCCGAAAAACATGTCAAGATTCAATAAAGATACAGAGAATGACGTTTGTGACTGCGAGAAAGAGCAAGTAGATTTAGACCATATCTTGAAGGAATGCCCAAAGTTTAAATCTGCCGGGGAAAGATTCGAAGAAAAAATGAGAAGGGAGCAAATTGAATATCAGACAATAGGTCAATTATTAGCAAAAAATAATCATAAGGTATACGAAATAATTTATAATTTGATAAAAGAAAACGACATAAAAATATAATAGAGGATATAAGGAAACAGGAGGGAAGTTAGATACAATTTAAAACCGGTGATAGAATTACCAACATAGGAGAAACACCGTGGCTAAATTACCGACGGTTGGAGGCCAAAAAAATATAATACTACTACTACATAAAAATAAATATTTAAATATTCTACATCTAATTAATTGAAATAAGAAATTTCAAAGCTTAGAGAATATTTATTTCTATTTTATTTATTTGTCTTTTAGAGAGAAAATGTTCTCTACATTTTTTAATTTATTTAATGATTATCGTCAAAGAATATAAGAATATTTCCAATATGATAAAAAAAGAGACTAACCTCAAATTTAATTATTTAATTGTTACTTAAAAATCTAAATATTTTAATATTAAAAATATAAAATTTCTATTCTAACCATTATTATTTATTGAATACAATAAAACTCCAATGACAGCTGATGCTTGCCATAGTTTTTATATTTTAAGTGAGCTAATCCATAGGTTAACTTGAAATTTTTAATTAAAAAAAAAAAAAATTTAATAAAATTTCTATTTAAATTTATAATTAATTAAAGTAGACTAATAATAATTATCATAATAAATATATTTCTAATTAAATGAGATGTAGATCTTATGTTTTTGTTACCAACTTGCGGTATATAAAATCCCTAAAGGACCAACTTGACTATTAATATTAAAAGAATTGTAAATTATTAAATTTACTTAAAAATTAATTTAATATATAGATAACTAATTTGAAATATCAAAAATAACTAATAGAGAGAGCTTTACTTAGAAAAAGCAGAAAAAAGAGGCCATTTGACTATCGAGGGTTGAAACGCCTGTAAGTTAGGCAACCAGAGCCACTCCTGCTCCTTCTTTGTGCCTTCTTAGCCACGCCCATCTTTTGATTTTTGCTCCTCCCACTCGTTCCACTCTATTTATTATAAACCAAATGGCGCCTTTCTCTATTTCTTACTTGTTAGCCAGAACTTGACATTTTTCGGGGGACTGGAGTCAATTTTTACTTTCTCTTACCTATGTATATATGTAAATATATAGAGAGAGAAAGTATTGGATTCATGTCAAAAATTCGATGTCGAGGTTTTGATGGATCTTCACGTTTTGAGGTCCCCTGAATCCAAAAAAGTGGTTTTCGCGACATGGTCTGTCTGTCTGTGTGTCTGTGTGTCTGTGTGTCCGTGTGTCTGTGTGTCTGTCTGCGAACAAAATATCTCAAGAACGAAAAGAGCTAGGAGGTTGAAATTTTATATTTAAGTTAGGCACCCCCCATGGGACGTGACACGAAGCTTTTGAACAAAATCGGCCAAAGAGTACTAGTACTTTACTGATGCACTTTTTCAGTTTTTTTCGATTTTCTCAAAATTTGCTCCAACGATTTTTTAAAAAAATTCAAAAATCAATTATTTTTTAGATTCTCTTTAAAATGTATATTCTCATTTTGTGATTGAAATCTTCTGAAGACCACTTTACTCTTGTACTCCATAGAAAAGATAGGAGAAATGGTTGCAATGGTAACAAAATATAAACATTTTCCCATACTTATAAATTTTACATCTTGAAAATCGAATGTACCGTACTGTCGGAAACTAAATACATGTCGACACAAAAAATCTGGTGTGACAAGCACAGAACACAACTTTCGATTACCGAAGGTAAGAGAAAGTTGTGTGCTGTGCGCCAGTCACACCAGATTTTTTAATTTTTCTCGATTAATTCATTTTCAATTTTAGGTTAAATTCTCTCTGTAAAATAGATTGAAAGCACTTAAATTTACCTTTGTTCCTTTGAAATGAAAATTATCTTTGATATTTTTAAATTTTATACATACTGGATGGAATATTAGAAGAGAATTTATTTGCCTTGGAAAAAATAAAAATGCAAAACATCATAAAATGAATTTTTGATTTAAATGAGAATTAATTACCAACAAACAAACTCATTGTTAGAACTTAATAATTAATTAAAATAGAGAAATTCAATTTTTAATTATTGATAATAATAAAAGAAATAAACTAAATATTTTTTTAATTAGAAATAAATTTAATGAGATGTAGATCTTATATTTTTATTACCAACTTTAAATTAAATTAAATAAATACACTAAATTTTGTTTATTTTTTTAAAAATAAATTAACATAAATAGCTTATTATTATTAAAATGTTGGCATTGAGCCGCCAATTATTAAACTCTCTCGAGAAGTGCTACAACTAACATTTGTATCCTCGATCTATCCCCCATTGGAAGCAATTCAAATTGCTTACCCTAAATACTATCTATAGAATAACTCATTTTATATGGTCAAAGTGTGTGTGTGTGTCTGTGTGTCCAAGTTGCAAAGTGGTTCGCTAATTAACACAGAGAGAGAGAGAGAAGGGATGCTGCTGCTGCTGCTGTTGCTGCCAAGTTTCAAGTTGAATATTCTGGCAAGACTTTGAGCCAATATTTGCCTGCCTGCCCTCTGAAAAGGAGAGAAGAGATTGTACACACATTGTAGAGAGAACATACTTTGCACCGCCGCAATTAGTCTATTTGAACTTCTTCGTCTTCTTCATCTTTTGCTTAATGATGATGATGGTGATTTTAATTCCCACTTTCCTATTATTATTTTCCATTTCTGAACACTCTCCAAAAAAAAAAAAGAGGAAATCAATTTTATTTTAACGATCCGATCGCTCTTCAATGAACAGGAGGAGCGCCTGAAAAAAAAGAAAAAAAGAAAAAGAACTGGAAAGCAATTTGTTAAAGGGCCAAAAGTGAACGAAGAAAAAAAAATGCAATAAAAGTGAGCAATATATTATCATAGAATGCAAATTTATATATAAAAAGTTGGATTTATTTACACTTTAGGGATTTTATCTACTCAAAGGTTGGCAACAAAAACATACACTCTACATCTCTCATTTAATTACTTGCCTTTTACATCTATTCACTTTAATTAATAAATTTTAATTGGTATGAAATAAAATATTTTTGAAGATATTAATTAAAAGTTTGAGGTTATATAATTCAAAATCACTTTATATAGTTTTTACTTTTTTTTTTTTCAAATAATTTAATAAATATCAACTCACAATTGTCAGTTAGAATTACACTAATTAAATTTATTTTTATTATTATGTAAATTTATAAGCTTATATGTAAAACGTTGTATTTCTTGAAAGATGAAGATTTTTTCTACCCAAAGATTGCTAACAAACACATACACTCTCATTAAATTAGTCCATCTATTTACTTTAATTCTATTAATTAATTTAATTTATAAATTTTAATTTGTTTGAAATAAAAAATTTTTGAAGATAATAAATAAAAGTTTTAGACTATATAATTCTAAATTTAAAAATAATCACCTTCTACAGTTTTTTTATTTCAAATAATTTAATAAATATTCAATCAATTAGAATTAATTAAATTTATTATTTTAAATATTGTGATATTTCAAATATTAAAATAGATAATTGACATTTGAGGTTAGCTTCACCTTTATTTTTTTATTTTTATTTACCCCTTTCTCCGAGTTTAGTTTTAGGTTATTTGAACCAAAGTGTGGACGAAATTATTTGGGATTCAAAATAAAATCAAAGCAAGACAAGCCAACGTCTTTCAATCCAATTTTTTCAACTATTAATCAATCAATTAAATAATAAATATTAATTCAAAGAGTTAGGTCACATTATTAGGCCTACACTTTCATTTAATTAATAACAATGACCTTATTAGAATTTATTTAAAATTTAAACTTAAATATTAAGAAAGTTAAAAGAAAGAATAATTAAATTAAGCAGTAATTAAATGAGATGTAGATCGTATGTTTTTGAAAACATAAGCTTATTATTAAATATATAATATAAAATCTCTTCGAATGTGCAAATTTTTTTTTTATTTTTAATTTCATTTTAGTAATTATATTTATACAATGATAATTATATTTTTATTTGAGGTTAGCCTATTTACTCCTTTAAGTACAGAAAGTCTAGCAGCCAAAAGGGGAAGATAAACAAGAATTGCAAATGGGAGGGACTTCTAAAGAAATTGCATTAGATACAGTAAAAACCTGAAAGTAAAAAAAAATAATTGATAACTTGTACAAGTAAGTAATTAGCTAAGAGTGAGTGAGAGAGAACGATTTCAATTTCAATTTGAATGTAGCTGGCAAATGGATTCAATTGGAATCAATCCCCCTCCCCTCCCCCCTCCCCCTCCCCCTCCCCCTCCCCTCCACCCTCCCTCCACCCCCTCCCTCTCCACTTGTCTATTCTATTCAGAATGTGAACTGGTCAAAATCAATTCATCCTCTCATGATTTATTTATAAATGTAAATATCTATTCACATATTGTCTTAATTATTTAAAAAAAAAAAAAAATAAAATAAAATAAAATATGAACAAAAGTGACAAGTTGAAAAATGGTAACACATGTTCGTCTCTGCTTCTTTTATATTCTCTGAATAAATAGTACACAAAATTTCAAGGCTTTCTGTTTTCAATTAACCAACAATTGATTAAAAAGGATATAAGCAATTATTTAGAGATTTTATTTACTCAAAGGTTGGTAACAAAAACATACGGTCTACATCTCTCATTAAATTAGCTGCTAACCTATTCACTTTAATTATTTTAAACAATTAAAAATGCTAATTATTTATTTTTATTTTTATTCTAATTAAAATTTTTCATTTATTACAATTAATTTCGCTAATTTCATTTTAAATTAAACAACTAAACGAATTAATTGAAATGAAATTAATAAAACAAAAACTGGTAATTATTATTATTATATGGTGCTAGGCGGAAAGCCCGCCGAAGGGCCCACAGATCATACAATCAAGATGGGACAGCTCCAGGTTAAAAATTGTTTATAAGTTTAGCGCCCTCTATACGCGTGTCGACCTATTATTTTGCGCGGGAGACCCGTGGCTCAGAGAGAAGACATTAGCTTCTCGTGCCTAAGGTCTCGAGTTCGCGTCCCGTCCCAAGCGAGAAAAATTTATTTAATTTGAATTGGCTACTAATCATTTGAAATTAATAGGGATGGGGTCTAAATCACCTTAGATGCCGAAAAAGACCTTAAATAAATTAAAAAAAAAAAAGTGCACGAAAAATTTAATTTGTTTCAAATACTGATGTGATAGTTGCACAGGAAAACTTCGTCCAATTCGTATTGAATTTTTGATATTTATTCAATATTTTCTGTATATTAATCAAGGGCGGATCCAGAGGTGTTTCTCGGGGGAAACGGGGGTAATCTGGTGTGACTGGTCGCACAGCACGCAATTTTTTTCTTCATTTCGGTAATTTAAAGGCTTATTCTGCACTTGTTTGCCAGAATATAAATACAAATCAAATTTTTAAGTGTTAATTTTTAAAATTTTTCATTAAAAATAAATTTATTTTTTGAAAAAAAGTATTTTTTTCAAATCTCGGGGGGGGGGTAATTAAATCCTTTACCCCCCCCCCCTCTATCCGCCCTTGATATTAATATATATGTTTATCGGTATGATAAAATAAAAAAAAAGATTAAAACAATTATTTGAAAATGAACAGTAAATGAAAAAAAGAGAAATTAGTGTTAAAAAAATTTATTGCAAATTGTAAAAAAATTATAATTAATCTGCAAAGGCTGGGCGTGGATGTTTTCAGTGTTGCCTCTTCCTCTTCTTGGACATTGTCATCTATGTAGTCTAGATTTTTCTCCTCTTTAATTATTCCTTTATTTGAAGGGTGCAAGAAATCTACAAGTAAATTGGCAAAAAAAATTTTTATTATTTTGTTTAGAAAATTAGGAGGTTTCACCGAATAAAAAAAAATTAACTCCCAGTAGATTGTTTGGCTTGGATGTTGCGTGTATTTTTTCTTCTTGCACAGTGTAACAACAAATCGGTGAAAGAATAACTTGCTTGAGAAGCTTAAGTTGTAAATTATTTTGGAATTGGGTGTCATTGAAATGCCGTTGGCAAACCCTATATCCTCTGTTATTAATCTGTCTTGCAGTAAATGAAATTAATTCGTTTAGATCTAGATTTTGAAGACACTGGCGGAGAAGCGTTTCTTTTGCAGGAAAACAAAATAATTTACCCCATATCTTTTCAGGCAAGTATTTTGTAAAGCATCCCTTGACAATGCATCGAAACTGGATTACGATTATATATTAGTTTTGAGAAAAATGAGTTTAAAGTCTTGTTTTTTTTTTCAAATTTTTTATATAAAATACATTGATTCTGATGAATCGAATATTTTTCAGGGTTCCCCACTGTTTTTTTTTTTTTTTTTGGAGGGGGTAATTAAAAAACCCCATTGTGGACGGTCACATATTTAAAAAAAAAAAAAATAAATAATGAAATAATTAAGAACTTACTTCTTTCTTTCCCATTTTAAAAACACGTAGAGCATATAGAATGCGAAGGGCAATAATTGCGGGTGTATAATTGAGTAGGGCACGTTACAATTTTATTATATTCAAATTTATAATGTTTTTTTTTTATTTGTTTATTTAAACTCATGAAAAAATGTTATATTGTTGGCGAATGGAACGAACTCTACAGGATAAATTTTTAACTAGTCTAGTATTGCCATCTAGCCACATATCAGACAACTAAAAACTTATAAACATTCTTCCCATAGAGCTGTCCCCCCCATGGAAGGGCCCCTTGCTCGCCTCCGGCGTTTACAAACACACGTGATGATCAAATTAAAAGGAGAAAGATATTTTTTTCCTGTTTCCAAAATGTGTAAATTCACCATCTCTTAATTGACATCTCTGTCTTTTTTAAATTTAACCTCACTTACTATCAATGGCCGCCTATGTTTATTGAAATACATAGATCGATTTTTAATATCCAAGTTTATCTTTGCCATCAGTTGATATTATTCATTTATTATCGATTAAAATAAAGCTAAACAATTGTTAAATTATATTAACATTGATATTTCCAATATAATTAAAATAAAACCTTCATTTATCGGCATTTTAAATAATAAGATCAAAATCATTTTTCAGCTCAATTCATGTGCATTTTAAGGAAATTTTATTTTAAATCAATTATTAGGCAATAATGAGAATAGTGAGATATGAATTTATCGAATCATAATTTTATTTTTGCTTACGTGTTTAAAGATCTCTCCCTCTATCTCTTTCAATATTAAACAAGAGAAGGTAATTCTGCTGGTATCAGGTGTTTTGAGTTGAACGTGAAGTTTAATAGAAGAAAGGAATTATCTTCTTTATAGGGATTTTATTAAAAGATGGGATTAATTTTTTGTTTGTGTTATGTTCAGAGAATACACAGGTGTGTTAATTATAATAAATATAATATATCCATATTAAGACCCATAATATTTTTTTTATCTTTATATTTTAATAAGATTGATGTTAGTAGGGACTGGAGTTAACTTAGCAACAACTGACAGAGATGTGACCACCATGACAGTGAATAGAGTTAACTTAGCAACAACTGACCGAGATGGGACCGCCATGATAGTAAATGGAGTTAACTTAGCAACAATTAAAGGAGATGTCAATTAAATTCACAACAACAAAAATTGACTTTAATTAAAAGATTATTAAATTCTACACCTGTGATTAGATAACAATTCCAATCTCGTTTGTATTCTTGTTATCCAACTTGCAGACTCAAGAAGAAATGAAAATTAAATATTCTTTTTGCCTGCGGCATTTCTTGATCATGAAAAGAAAATATTATTACTCGGCCTACTATTCCAATCCAGTGCCTGCTTGAGGATTTGTTTACATTCATAGAATATATAAATGCAAAGAATACATAGATCTCTATACATTTCTTATGCGAGAAATCGTAACTTTATGAATTAATAATTCAAACAATCATAGACAAGAATAGTAGACCTATGTCTTCATGATCAAGAAAATGCCTGTCAAAGAATATTTAATTTTCATTTCTTGATCATGAAAAAGAAAATTATTATTACCAGGTGTTCCAATCCAGTGCCTGCTTGAGGATTTGTTTACATTCATAGAATATATAAATGCAAAGAATACATAGATATTTCTCTATACATTTCCTATGGGAGAAATCGTAACTTTTGGAATTAATAACTCAAAAAGTTATAAGAATTTCGGGACCCGAGTATTTTTCCTGGACTCTCCATAACGTCCTTTATAAGAGTGCGAAATTTCGTTTCAAAATTCCAACGGGAAGTTGGTCAAACAGAGCGTGACACACGGACAGAAAACGACGGACACTCCGCTATTATTATATATAGATTCAAGATGTAAAATTTATAAACGATGGAAAATATTTATATTTTGTTACCATTGCCTTCTATCTTTCTTATAAAGTACAAGAGTAAAGCTTCAAATGACAAAATGAGAATAGACATTTTAAAGAGAATTTAAAAAATAAGTGATTTATGAATTTTAATCAAAATCGTTGGAGCGAATTTTGAGAAAATCGAAAAAAACTGAAAAATGTACATCAGTAAAGTACTAGTACTCTTTGACCGATTTTGTTCAAAAGCTTCGTGTCACGTCCTAGGAGAATTCCTAACTTAAATATAAAATTTCAACCGCGTAGCTCTTCCTCGCGCAATACGATGGCAGTGCGTCAAATTCAAACGGAGAATCAGTAATCATGTTCGCGAATATAATCTCCGTACATTGGTCGATATTGATGAGCCTCCAACTTCCATCATTCAAAATCCACAAAGTCAACAATAAAACTCACGAAAATTTGACCTCTAAAATCAATGAAAAATATTAGACACCTGGGTCATAGCACAGTAGTTAGAGTTCTTACCCCTTGTGGTAAGGATCAGGGGTTCACATCCCGACAAAGACTTCAATGGCCTTATATGCCGAAAAAGACCTTAAATAAAAAAAAAATCATGGTGTGACTGCACACAACTTTCTCTTACCTTCGAAAGGTGTGTTCTGTGCTTGTCACACCAGATTGTTTGTGTCGACATATATTTAGTTTCCGACAGTACGGTACATTCAAATTTCAAGATGTAAAATCTATAAACATGGGAAAATATTTATATTCTGTTACCATAGCAACCATTTCTCCTATCATTGCCTATGAAGTATAAGAGTAAAGTGTGCTTCAGAAGATTTCAATGACAAAATGAGAATATACATTTCAAAGAGCATTTAAAAAATAATTCATTATTGAATTTTAATCAAAATCGTTGGAGCAAATTTTGAGAAAATCGAAAAAAACTGAAAAATTACATCAGTAAAGTACTAGTACTCTTTGGCAAATTTTGTTTAAAAGCTTATTTTCACTCTCCCGGGGGGTATTTAACTTATATATGAAATTTCAACCTCGTAGCTCAATTCCTTCATCCTTAAAATTGAACACAGACACACACACACCCACAGACAGACCATGTCGCGAAAACCACTTTTTTGGATTCAGGCAACCTCAAAACGTGTATATCCATCAAAATCTCTGCATTGAATTTTTGACATGAATCCAATAGGTCTTTCTCTCTACTGTATATTACATATACACATAGGTAAGAGAAAGTAACAAAAGAGCGAAGGGGTTTGAAAAGGGGGGGTTCTCCTACCCCTAATTTGATATAATCACCACCCCGGAAAATTCTCCTCTACCCATTAAAAAAAAAAACTTCATGAAAATCGGTCCACTAGTTTCGGAGTCTATGCGTTACAAACAGACAGACAGACTTTGTCTTAAATAATATAGCATAGTAGATATATAATTTGATGTCTTATGGCTGTGGAGATTTAATCAGGAAACCGAAATGAGAAACTTTGCAGCCAGGTGATTAAATAAAAAAAATATTTTATTTAATTTTTACTTGCCGACGTTTCGGTCGTCTGTCACGACCTTCATCAGGGCCTATGATCATAACATTTTATTTAGAAAAAATTAAATTAATTTACAACAATTAAATATATACAAAAAATTTTTTTTATAGTAAATATTATTATTAGATGTACTTACAAATAATTGTCAACAATACAGGGTCTTAGGTATTTTGATATTTACTGTAATAATATACAATTTCTTTTTACAATTTTTATATGTATATAAATTATCATTTACTTGTTTGGGGTCTTGGATTCAAATGTTAAACTAAAACTCATATGCATTACTATTTATTGAAATGATTTAAATAAATTAATTCCCCTTTAGTAGGTTATAAATAAACCATTGAAATTAAAAATTTCAAAAATTGTAATCAAAAATTTTTTCAATATCTGATGAAGGTCGTGGCAGACGACCGAAACGTCGGCAAGTAAAAATTAAATAAAAGATTTTTTTTATTTAATCATCTGGCTGCAAAGTTTCAATTTCGGTTTCCTGATTAGATATATAATATAAAAGTATAGATTTTCAGCAAAACAGGGAAGACGAAGAAGCTCCACCCGGAGGCGGGCGGTGTAGCTAGTTCTATTTGCAACAAATTCAACAGGGGAAATAATTAAGATTGAATATTGTTTCGGGGAGGGGAGGGGAACATCTTGCATTCCCCCCCCCTTCGTCGTCGTCGTCGTCACCAGTACACACACCTAAGCGAGCAAAGTTAGCGGTACTAAGAGACTGTACACGCGCGCTATCGAGCAGCGGTACCTCGGCTGAGTCAACAACCTGTACAGTCAGTCGAGTCATTCCAAGAGGAGAGAGAGAAAGAGAGAGAAATCAATGCGTTGCCGCCTCTACTCTACTCTAGACAGACAGACACACCAGCTAGCTGCCTATTACCATGTTTTTATTTTAACCCTCCTAAATCGGACCATGCACGTAGTAGTTGGAAAATTTAATTTCGAATAATCCCTATAAAATTTGGATTCACCGTATTTGTATAATAATAGAAAAGAAATACACAAAGAATAGAGAATTAAATTTATTAATTATACTCTCTTCTGTGTGTTGTCCAGGGGGCTTGAGGAGGCCACTTTGAATCTTTGGTATAGGAAAAAAAAAAAAAAATTTAACCTAAAATTTTAAAGATGGCTATTTAAAATGGCTATATATTATCTACATCTCATAGAAATGATATTTAACCTAAAAAAAAAAATGATTTTCATTAATTATTTATATTTTAAAATTTATAATAAATAAGAAATTATATATATCGCGTATGTGAGCCGCGAAATTAATAAATATTTAATTGAATAATTATTATGTTTTTTACTTTCTCTTACCTATGTATATATGTAATATATATATAGAGAGAAAGTATTGGATTCATGTCAAAAATTCGATGTCGAGATTTTGATGGATCTTCACGTTTTGAGGTCCCCTGAATCCAAAAAAGTGGTTTTCGCGACATGGTCTGTCTGTGGGTGTGTGGGTGGGTGTGTGGGTGGGTGTGTGGGTGTGTGTTCAATTTTAAGCATGAAGGAATTGAGCTACGAGGTTGAAATTTTATATTTAGGTTAAACACCCCCGGGACCGGAAAAATAAGCTTTTAATCAAAATCGGCCAAAGACTACTAGTACTTTACTGATGTACTTTTTCAGTTTTTTTCGATTTTCTCAAAATTTGCTCCAACGATTTTTTTTTAAATTCAAAAATCAATTAATTTTTAGATGTTCTTTAAAATGTATATTCTCATTTTGCAATTGAAATCTTCTGAAGACCACTTTACTCTTGTATTTCATGGGGAAGATAGGAGAAATGGTTGCCATGGTAACAAAATATAAATATTTTCCCATGCTTATAAATTTTACATCTGAATTCAAATGTTCCGTACTGTCGGGAACTAAATATATGTCGACACAAAAATCTGGTGTGACAAGCACAGTACACAACTTTCGATTACCGAAGGTCAGAGAAAGTTGTGTGCTGTGCGCCAGTCACACCAGATTTTTTTGTATTCTTTTGATAATGACTTTTTTTTCCCACTCACACACACACATTCACACAGTCTTTTCGGCAACTTAGGCCATATAAGACAATACGATACCCGTTATTATGAATATATATCTATTGTGGGTCCAGGTATTTCTATTTAAGCCATTTGGTATCCAAATGGCTTAAATAAAATCATCAGACTGCCTGGGTCCGAACCCGCGGCCGAACAGGCGCGCTACCAACTACGTCAAGCCCGAGGGCTAATGTAGGCTTTATATAAGTGTTGGAAATTATAAAAAAAAGAGTTTAAAAAATTTAAAATCCGGAATTATATATCGATATTACTTTGGAATGACGTCAAGTGTATTCACTATAAATGTGAGAATTTTATTTTAATGTCTTTTTTCGGCATTTAGACCCGCGCCTCTATAATGAAATAAATTTTTGTCGCATGAGACAGATTCCTAGCACAAGGGGTAAGAACTCCAGCACTCTGCTATGACCCAAGGGTAAATAAAATACCTATAAATGTTTAATTATTATTATTTTTTCTTATAAAGAAAGAAAGCACGCACACACACACACACACACGCACATCGGTCAGGTATACAGTTGCTAAGGCAGTGTGTCAGCAACCAACCAGGATATAAACACAAACGCTAAAGGGAGGTCAATGACCGCTTAGCTATGCGTTTGCTGTGTGTGGCTGAGCCTTGATCATCATCTTCCCTCTCTCTCGTCTCGTCGCCTTTGGTCCATCCATCCATCCATCCATCTATCGAGAGACGGACGATTCGTTCATCCCAAACGTTAAACTTGACACTTTTTCTTCCCTCTTCTTCCCTCGTCTTCGTCTTTAACCATGTCAAGGCTCTTCGCCAATCAGCTCACTCTCTAATAAATGGTGCATGCATAACAATTATTTAATAACAAAAGCGAAACAACAACAACAACAACAAAATGCTAATTGATAAAAGGACCATCCCCTTGATGCCAGTCGTTGACGAAACGAAAAAGGGAAAGAATGGTGACGTATTGAAAAATGAACAAAATATCAAGATATATGTATAATAGCAAGTGTCTGTCCGTCTGTCAGTCTCTTTTTGACCAACTTTTGCAATCTTATCTGAGAGTCAAGGCTTGTGGATGGCGACCACGAACTTCTCGAGCTGGGACAGGCAGTTCTTTGTATGTCTGGAAGAGACTTCCTCCCTCTTTCTAACAGGTGTCAGACCGTGTGACGGGCCGGCCTGTGCTATTTCTTCCGGTTGCAAAAACGCATGATAGGTTTGGAGGGAAAAAGTGAGGTCGGGAATAAGGCGAGTAGAGAAGAAGAAGAAGAAGATCTGAGAGTCCAGGAAAAATACTCGGGTCCGCAAATTCTCAAAAGGGAAAAATGCAAAAAATTCAATAATTAGACCATTGGAGTTGGGCCTCTCACTCCCAAAAATTGGGAACCGGGTTGATGGCCATTTGCGCCAGATATCGGCACAAGGGTACGGTGCGTGCCTCCGTGCCACCATGCACCAGGGGTAAATAAACGAGGAATGTTTTTTTTTTTTGTAGGCTATTGAGGGTTTTTATGCCGTAATTTAAGGATTTTCCCTCTGGCGTAGAGGTTAGCGTGCTAACCTCATATACCAAACGTCGCGGGTTCGGACCCCAGGCAGTCCGATGATTTTATTTAAGCCATTTGGATACCAAATGGCTTAAATAAGAATGCCTGGACCCCAATAATAGATAAATTAATAAATAACGGTTATCGTAAAAGTCTTATATGGCCTAAGTTGCCGAAAAGACTGTGTGAATGTGTGTGTGAGTGTGAGTGTGAATGAGAAAAAAGTGTGAATGTTTTAAAAAAAAAAAAAAAAAAAAAAAAGGATTTTCCCTCAAATGAAAAAAAAAAACAAAATTGCCTAACACGAGTTGGGGTTCGTCCCATATTACGTAATGCGATAAAGGGGAGGAGGGGTAGGGGTCTGGCCAAAACGTTACTTATTGTGACATGGGGGTTTCTCTAACAGTAAGTGTGAATTTATAAAATTTTTTGAGTTTGAAAAGTTGGGATGATTTAGTCACGAGGGAAAATTTACTAAAGAAAAAAAAAAAGGTAAAATGATATGAATTTTGAATAGGGAATTTTATTCGGGGTTCTATGTTGTGACATAATATTTGTAGGTTTGTGGGGGGAGGGGGGTTGTATGTGACTGACTGTTACAGGGAGGGGACTAGAAAATCGTGAAAATTGCGCCATTGAAGGCAATCGGAAGGATTGTTGAAATGAAGATCCCCCCGAAGCATCTTCTTCTTCTTGGAAACAAAGAAGATGCGCGTCTCCTTTTTATTCTTGAAACGAGTTTCTCAACGATTTCATTAACTCATAGGCATGCATGCATTCATGTCTAAACCGGAAACTCACCAAAAAATTTATTATTTGTTTAAATGGGGGAACAAAATCTGGCGTGACTGGTCGCACAGCTCTTATCTTCGATAATTGAAAGTTGTGTTACTGTGCTTGACACACCAGAGTTTTTTTTTGTGTAGACGTTAATTTAGTTTCCGCCAATATATTAGAACTAGACGTGCCGCCGGCCGGCGGCGGACCCTCTCCTTTTCTTAATTATGAAAATAAAATTTTTCTTTTTTTTTTTAACATTCACACTTTTTTCTCATTCACACTCCCATTCACATAGTCTTTTCGGCAACTTAGGCCATTTAAGACTTTGACGATAACCGTTATTTATTTATGAGGGCTCGCTGGTGTAGTGAGCTAGGGTGTCAGCTTCTGCAAAGAAGATCCCTGTTCAAATCCTTGGCATGCGGGATTTTTCATTAAATAAAAATATTTATTTAATGTAAACAAATCCTCAAGCAAGCCCTGGATTGGAATATAGGATCTTTCCACAATAGCCCCCAGGCAACTCTACGAGGAGAGGGAGTTGCTGTGACATCCCGTCCTGTGGAAGGGACGTGATGCATTCTTCGAAAGGAGTAGGCTACACGCCGGTGCTGAGGGAGTCCCTCCTCAAACTAGGACATCCTCCATAGCATAGAAGAGGTTGGATATAAGGAGCCGGTTGGAACCAGAAATAAGGATTAGTTCACTAGCTAGAGACGAGAGCAGGAGGAGGAGTTAGAGATAGGAAATGATGTAACTTCACGGGGTGCCGGTAGATGGCTACGGCCAGAGGCCGGTTGGGTTTGAGGTGTGTGTCTCCGTACACGTAAGCACCTCGGGTAAATAAACGGGGATCCCGATAGGAAATTCAAATAATAATAATAATAATAACCGTTATTTATGAATTTGTCTATATTGGGGTCCAGGCATTCTTATTCAAGCCATCTGGTATCCAAATGGTTTAAATAAAATCATCGGACTGCCTGGGTCCGAACCGCGACGTTTGGTATACGAGGTAGGCACTCTGTCTACTACGCCAAACCCGGGGGTAAGAAAATTATTATTACCTCGTATTCCAATCCAGTGCCTCCTTGAGGATTTGTTTACATTCAAAGAATACACAACTGCAAAGAATACATAGATATTTCTCTATACATTTCCTATGGGAGAAATCGTAACTTTATAAGAATTAATAACTCAAAAAGTTATAGGAATTTCGGGACCCGAGTATTTTTCCTGGACTCTCCATAACGTACTTTATAAGACTGCAAAATTTAGTTTCAAAATTCCAACGGGAAGTTGGTCAAACAGAGCGTGACAGACGGACAGACGGACACTACGCTATTATTATATATAGATAGATTCTAGATGTAAAATTTATAAACATGGGAAAATATTTATACTTTGTTACCATGGCAATCATTTCTCCTATCTTTCCTATGAAGTACAAGAGTAAAGTGTGCTTCAAACAATTTCAAGGACAAATTGAGAATATACATTTTAAAGAGTATCTAAAAAATAATAGATTTTTGAATTTTAATCAAAATCGTTAGAGCGAATTTTGAGAAAATTAAAAAAACTGAAAAAGTACATCAGTAAAGTACTTAGTACTCTTTGGGCGATTTTGTTCAAAAGCTTCATGTCACGTGCCAGGGTAGTGCCTAACTTTAATATAGAATTTCAACTTACAAGGTCTTTTCATTCTTGAGATATTTTGTTACCATTTAACTACGACCCAGAGATTCTATAGACTCTAGCTGACCCTACTGACGGACCTCATAAAATGTGGCAAGCACAGAACACAACTGTCAATTGCCAATCCCACCAGATTTAGTTTAGTTGTTGAGATGATAAAAAAAAACATTTCGTGTTATTAAGAAACATCATAAATAATAAAAGATCTCATATAAGATTAGAACACAACAATTATTACAAACCAAATGTTTGTCCGTAATTTCTGGTTCAAATAACTGGATATTTAAAGTAAAAAAAAAAAAAAAAGAATAAAATAAAACAATAATCAACAAGTATGATCTTGTAACAAGTTCCCAGGCACAAGATTGCTTCCCTACACACGTTGTGAGAGAATATCTACTCGTATCTATAAGTTGCTTCAATTCTAATTAACTAGCTATTCCTTTGAGTTTTTTTTTTCACTTCTAGTTAAGATAATTATATTATTTAATAAACAAAAACACTCCTTATACCTCAGATAGTTAATTAAACTGAAGCAACCGGGATTTTGAGGTGTTTAAAATTAATCCACCTCTCTACAAAAATGCTAGAGTTCTTGCCTCTTGTGCTCTAAGGGTCAGAGGTTCGCATCTCGTCTCATGCACAATTGAAGTGGCCACCTATCAATTGAAATAAATAGAAATGGAAGTCTTAAGGGGGCTCAAGAGCGAAGTCTAAACGTACTTTAAAAAAAACTAGACTATTATAAGGAATTTTTCAATGCGGTTGTTTTTTAAATGAATTAAATTCATAAGGGATTATTGGGACATCGAGCTATAATTTGTTTAATGACTTATTAAAAAATTATCGTAATTAATTTTTTTGTTATCAAGCAAATACAAAAAAACAATCAGTCCCAATAATCTTTAATTTTTTTTTAAATTTAAAAATGAATTTATTGTTATTATTAATCACATATTAATTAAGAAATTTTTAAAATAAGCTTAGATGATTTATTTAAAATTCAACTGTCAAATTAGTTCAGCATTCTTGCAATAGATGGCAGGCTAGTCTAACAGCCGATCTCCTTTTGGCCTATATTTATATATTTGTATGCTTTTATAAAAGATACATAATATATAATAACATTTATTAAGTATTTATTGTTAAAAGAAAATGAAAATCAACCAAATGCATTAAATATTATTAGCTACCATTCTGACATCTCTTGGCAAATTTTTGAATTACTTGATTTTTTGGGCATACTTTTTATGACACACAACGCCCTCTTAGCGGGAAAAACATGCGTAACCACTTGAGAGCCAATGTAATGTTAATTCAAATAGATTGCGAACCTCTGATCCTTAGCACAAGAGGTAAGAACTCTATGACCCAAGATTGGACTTCAGGATTTCCTTTTTTTCTTAATTAGAGAATAACCTATGGCTAAATTCTGAATTTATTATAAAACACAATCAGGTCTATTCTCTAAAAACAGGACGTTAAAATTTAAAATAAATAAATAGATGTTAAAAGGTAATGTAAGCGTTAAAAAATGCTATTCAAAATCACTTACTTGCCTCAAATAGATATTCTGTAAACAAAAATTTAAAGCCAAAGCTAAATAGTGTTAAAAATTAATGCCATGTCTAGGGGGTGGCTTTAATATTTTAACGTCGTGTTTAAAATAAAAACCTATGATTTTGATAGCTTTGAAATAAAAGTAACATGTTAACGCCGCTGTTAAAACTTTGTTTAAAGAATAGCATTTTTTTAGCGCTGATTGTTTCTCCATTACTTTTTAACACCCATTTAAATTTTTTTTTTTTAGAGATTAGACCCGAATAACTCATTCAATTTTCATTTGTTTTTTATTGGATATATCGATTATATTATAACCTTAAAATTTTGTTCATTTTTAAAACGTTTGAACCTCATTTTTCGGCATTGGAGGCCATTTAGAGTTCGTCTCAATTGATTGGTAGCCAATTCAATTGAAATAAAAAAAACCCTTGACCTTTAGCACAAGGGCGGATTCAGATGAGTTTTTCGGTAGGGGGGTAATCTGGTGTGACTGGTCGCACAGCACACGACTTCGGTAATTTAAAGTTGCATTCAGTAGGTAGGTAGGCTTGTTTACCAAAATATATATACCAATCAAATTTTTAAGGATTAATTTTTAATGGGGTAATTAGGACCACCCCCTTTACCCCCTCTTCCCTTGCATCCACCCTTGCCTTAGCAGAAGCAAAAACTCTACCATGTGCCATTAGAAATTCAGAAATTTAAGAAAATTAATTACCAGATGAACATCAACATATTGAAACCAAAATGAACAAGATTTTTCAACCCCGTTCAGAGAGAATGCAGCTGCTAAGCTCTGAGGAAGATGGCGAACCGAAAATAAAAACTCTACACTAGCCATGTTACTTATTTGTTTATCTATTAATATATAAGATAAATATATAAAAGGTAAAATACACTCGGTTATGTGTTTCAAGGTTTTTTTATTATTATTAATTACAATTAACACTTAATATGTATTTCGACATTACTGTCATCATCAGAAGTGATTTTCACAGTTTTGACAGTAATGTCGAAATACATATTAAGTGTTAATTGTAATTAATAATAATAAAAAACCTTGAAACACATAACCGAGTGTATTTTACCTTTTATATATACATAATGTTTCAACTTGAGCCTCCGGTCGAAAGTTTATATCTAATATAAGATAAAATTAACACGTTTTTTGTTTATTTTCGGCATCAGAGGCCATATAGACACCGGGATGCGAATCCCTGACTTTTAACACAAGGGGTAAGAAGCCTACCTCTGTGCTATGACCCAAAAGAAATGGCTCCCTTATTTGTATATTAAAATTCTTCCATCTGTATCTTGTGTACCTCTATTCTCCTGAAGATCCTCCAGAGAGGTGGGGATTAGAGGGGCGGGGGGGCCTGCAAGTCTTCGTATGCGCCTTCAGTGGCCGCCCGCTAGCCGAACCGCTAACACTCTACTCTATCGTTAAACTCTTCTTGTTGTTGTTGTTCGTCTTCACCTGATTGTGTTTTTGTTTTTGTGTGTTTTTTTTTTTTTCTGTGACAGTTTTAAGTGTGTGGGGGGTGCGCGAACCCTTGTAACAATCACCACCCCCGTCCCCCAAAAACAAAACAAAAAAAAAAGACAATTTCGTCAATGTGCTAATCAAATTTTGTGGATATGCCAAGCACCATACGAGGTAGGAGGAGACTTCAATGCTTTTTTTTAATTTTTTTTTTTAAATAATTTTTGTTTTTTTTAAAAAGAAGAAGAAGAAGAGACCACCGTTAGTCGTCGCCGGTTGTGCGTCTGTCTGTCCGTCCATCCTAACCTAGAGTCGAACCCATGACCCGTTAGGCCCCGCTGTGTTACTAACTGTTCATGGCTATGATGACGTTGCTCTGACGCTATAAACGAAGAGGGAGAGAACCAAACAGTTGAATCAACTTTGTAATTTAAATATTTTTCCGTTTTATATTTCAATATAAAAAAACACCTTGTTTTTTTTTTTATTAATTTCCTTTTGAATGATTTCGCATAGGTCCTCTGAGGTCAAGTGGAGAAATAAAATGACGTTTCGGTTCCTGTATGGATCAAAAATTCATGAAAATGGCCAAAACATGTAGTCTATAATTCTAAAAAAAAAAATCTAACCTTTTTATGATTCCAATCGAAAATAAAATTAAAATCAACGTAGCAAGTACTTTTGAAAAATAATTTAAATACCCTTCATCTGAGTCGTAGTTAGAGTTCTTGCCCCTTGTGTCTTGGGGTCAGAGGTTCGCATCCCGTCTCATGCGACCATGCGACCAATCAATTAAAAATAAATTACCCAGTGCTAGAAATACTTTTGTGTTTTGTGCTAGAAATTTAAAATTTAAAATTTTCTAATTATTTTTTATTCTCAAATCTGTAAATTAAATTTTTTGATTTTTTTATTGGCGAGGCCAAACGTTCTGGCCAAACCCGGGAATCGAACCCAGGATCTCCAGCCTTTCCGGGGCATCGGTGTGCTGTTCATTGCAAATAAATATATCTATGACTCAGTTAAAGTCCAGACCATTTAAATCGTGTAAACTATAATAATAAGAGAGTGAATTCTGAGTGAATAGTCGAAACATTGCTTAATAGAAAAAAAAACAAGAACTGAAGAAGGTTATTTTTTATAATTAAATTTCAATATTAGATTTAAACTTTCTACCGTAGGCTCAAGTTGAAATATTATCTATATATGAAAGGTAAAATACACTAGGTTATGTGTTTCAAGGTTTTAAACTTGAATAACAGTGTACCTTTCATATATAAATTTATATTAATGTCCAGGGCAAAAGCGGATCAAGAGGAATTTCTGGGGGGGGGTAATTTGGTGTGATTGGTCGCACATCACCCAATTTTTGCTTACTTTCGGTAATTTAAAGGTGCATTCTGTACTTGTTTACCAGAATATAAATAACAAAACAAATTTTTAAAATTTTATATTAAAAATAAAATTTTGTTTTTCCTTAAATCTCGAGGAGAGGGGGAGGGTAATTACCTTTTTCACCCCCCCCCCATTGAATCCGCCCTTGGTCCAGCAGTATACAAATTAAATTTAAACGAAGTCTTCATTTGAAATTAAATTGTTACAAAAAAAAAACTTGTTTTTTTTTTTGCTTACAATCCCGTTTTATTGTAAATATTTTAATGCCAGTGTGATGCAACACTGCGAATGATGCCATTGTCCCGAAGAAGGTTATTTTTTGTTTTCTTAACGGCGGACATTCTCAATTATTTTACAGAGTAAATTATAAAAAGGATAAAAAATAATGTTAATATTTGATAACCAGCCCCCCTGGACACCACTCCAGTCCCCCGCAGGCGGACCCTCGCCTTTTTTTAGTTTTTTAGTCAACTCCTTTCAGGCAATATCTGGCTTAAAATACAACTCTTATCTTAAATAAATTTATATATATAATGGCGGAGTGTCCGTCTATCTGTCTGTCTTTATCCTATCCCCCCCAATCTCTCTAAGGAAAAAAAAAATTAATTCTATAAGAATTTTTATTTTTTTTCATTTGAAGGATTTAATTATTTTAATCAGCTTTAATTTTTTATAAGGCAAGACAAAATTCAATGCTTTCTAATGGGCAAATTCTGAATTTTTTGTTCTTCCCATTTTTGAAAATTTTGGAACCCGAGAGTTTTACTAGACTCTCCATAACGTTTTTTTATAACAGGGGTGGCCAAACTGCGGCTCGCGAGCCACATGAGGATTATTTGTGGCTCTCTATAAATGTTACTGTGAGAAGTGTTGTTTCCAATTATTCACCATTATTATATTCATCATTCAAATTTTAATGAATTACAAAGAGGTAAAATAAATGGGTTTTATTTTTATTAATATTTAAATTCAATACATATATTTTATACTTTTATTTATATGTTTTCAATAAATATAATTTCTTTACAAAAAATTTTTTGCATACCTTTTAAATACGAATTTAATTGCGGCTCGTGAAAAATTTCAAATTTTGAAAAATGGCTCGGACTTTCAAGTAGCTTGGCCACCCCTGTTCTATAAGAAGCAAAATTTCCTTTCCAAAGCTCTTCAAACTGAGAGTGACCGTCAGACAGACGGACGAACGGACACTCCGCTATTATATATAGATAATAAAATAATGATTTTATTTATTTAAATTCTTTTACGGCATCGGAGACCATTGAAATGTTAATTGGAAGTCAGTACAATTGAAATACATTTTTGTCGCATGAGACGGGATTTGAACTCCTGACCTCTAAACACAAGACACTGTGCTTACGGCCATCTGGATTTTACTTTTAATTACCTTGAAGTATTATAAATAAAAAGTTATTATCATTAATTTTATTTAAATCTCAAAAATATATAAAAAAAAAAATTGACTGGGTCATAGCACAGTGATGGAGTTCTTACCCCTTGTGCTAGCAATCAAATCCAAGTGGTAATCAATAAAAAAAATTGAAAAAAATCTGGTGTGAGGCGCACAGCACACAACCTTCTCTTACCTTCGGTAATCGAAAGTTGTGTTCTGTGCTTGTCACACCAGATTTTTTGTGTCAACATGTATTTAGTTTCCGACAGTAGGGTTCAATTGAATTCAGATGTAAAATTTATAAGAATGGGAGAATATTTATATTTTGTTACCATGGCAACCATTTCTCCTATCTTTCCTATGAAGTACAAGAGTAAAGTGGTCTTCAGAAGATTTCAATGACAAAATGAGAATATACATTTTAAAGAGCATCTAAAAAATAATTGATTTTTGAATTTTAAACAAAATCATTGTAGCGAATTTTAAGAAAAAAAAAACTGAAAAAGTACATCAGTAAAGTACTAGTGCTATTTGACCGATTTTGATTAAAAGCTTATTTTCACGCCCTAGGGGGGTGACAAACTTAAATATAAAATATCAACCTTTTAGCTCATTTCCTTCATGCTTTAAATAGAACACACAGACCATGTTTCGAAAACCACTTTTTTTGGATTCAGGGGACCTCAAAACTCTCTCTATGTATATTAACATATACATATAGGTAAGAGAAAGTAAAAATTATTATCATTAATTTTATTTAAATCTCAAAAAACAATTGACTGGGTCATAGCACAGTGGTGGAGTTCTTACCCCTTGTGCAATATTTGTCTATCCAATCCAAGTGGTCACCAATACCGAAAAAATTGAATTTTTTTTTTTAATCTACAAACACAACAATGAAGAAATTACATAATACGACGTTAAGGTCTTCCTCTGGTTACAAACCGTTATTGGACAATATTCGATAGTTTTATTTAATGAAATAAAAAAAAAATTTTCTATATTTGCTAACGGTTTCTTTCTTAAAAAAATAAACACACACAGACAGACAGAGTTGTTGAAGACGACGCGTTTTGTTGCTTGCCCTTCACCTTGCCCTCTCTCCGAAAGTGTCAATGCCAATGAAAGAGAGTTCTAGAAATAAAAATCTTTTCACGGCTCATGGCTAACTGTGTCTTGTAATTGTCAATTAATAACAATTATTGAATGAATGTGCATATTCACACATGGTTTGACACACACACATGTATCTTCCCCGTATAACGGAGACCAAGTACCGCTGCTAAAAAGGCTTGCCGATTGTCCGCTGGTCAGCCAAAAGACCATTCATTTTTTTTAATTATCAAGGAGAAAAAAAAACGACCTTCATTGAAATTGTTGTTGTTGTTGTTCATTGACCCTCAGATAAAGGATAAATAACGTTTTGTTTTGAAAATTTTAACTTGGGATAATGATAGAGTTCTTACCTCTTGTGCTAGAATGGGTCAGGGGTTCGTAAACCGTCTCATGAGACAATCCAATTGAAATAGAGTCTATAAATGTCCTCTGATGCCGAGAAATATCTTTTACACTTTATCAAACAAGGAAACGAATTTCTGACCCTCTAGCACAGTAGTTTCCAAACTTTATGTTACAACGCCTCCCTTAAAAAGATTTAATTATATGACCCCCCCCTCCTACCTTATTGTAAAATGATACAAAAACAAAAATTTTTAATGCTAAAAAAAGTATAAATTTTTATTAAAGACGGAGTCAAAAAAAAATTCCAAGACATATGAGGCAAAATTATTTCTTTTATTGTGACGTTTCGGTCACTGGCCTAGACGCTCGCTGCTCTAGCACAATAGGGTGTGAGATCTCTATCTTTGTACAAAAATATACTGTAGCTATTACAAAATTAATTTAAAATTTCGTAAAATTACTTGTACAATCTACTTATTCAATTTACTTGTACAAGCTACTTGTTCAATTTACTTGTACAAGCTACTTGTTCAATTTACTTGTACAAGGTACTTGTCCAATTTACTTGTACAAGCTACTTGTTCAATTTACTTGCATACGATCTCTTTATCTTTGTTCAATAATATAGCTATGAAATTGGAGAAATTAATTTAAAATTTCGTAAAATGATTAAATATAGTGAATTTGATTTGTAATTTAATCCATCCTTTTCAATTAAGAGACAAAATACAAAATTTACTGAAAAAACATTTCGTGAGAGATTAAGAAACGTCATAAATAATAAAAGATCTCAAAAGATTAGAACACAACAATTAAATGTTTGTCCGAAATTTCTGGTTCAAATAACTGGATATTAAAAAAAAAAAAAACTTGTAACAAGTTCCCAGGCATTTTTATTATTATATCAATAAACTAATTATATCTTGAAGATGTTGTCATTTATGTAACGAAACGTTGTTTGAAAATTATTTATTTTTTTTTTTTATTAAATAATTGTAGTTTTGAATATTTGATGAAATTTTACTCTAATACTCTTGAAAAACAAATAATTGATTACTATATGAAGATTAAGAAATTAAATAAGAAAAAACACTAGCTTATAAGTTTAAAATATTTATTAGAAACAGGTGTTAAAATAATTTTTAATAAGTCTCAAAGATCTGATAATATCTGAATTTCTAATAAATTTTTGAAACTTATAACCTAGTGTTTTTTCTTTCTTTCTTCATTTTCATAAATACGTATTTCATTTAGAGCCCGGTTGATAGTTAATTAATTGATTGATAACAAAAAAAAGTGACGCATTTTTTTTACAATAATTATCCTGGATGGCAGTAAAAATATTTTTTTTCGATGTTTCGATCTTCCTCAGGACATACCAGTATGGTTTTCTCAGAGATAAAAGAATTTTTGTATTATTTATTACTAAACAAAAAAAAAAGGTCTTTTACTTCTATATAATATGAAAGAGTTAATGTCAATCGTCCTGAGGAAGGTTCGCTGGATACAATTGATTAATAACTAGGTGGAGAAAAAAGAATAACAAAAACATCTATAAATGCGGAGTGTCTGTCTGTCTGTCAACATGTCAATGGAATTTCTCGCACTCTTAGAGAGGACAAATCCCCAAATGGGGATTCTCAAACGATTAAGAATTATTCGCCTAAGAAAAAAATTAAAATTAGGTCGCTGGGTCATAGTTAGAGTTCTTACCCCTTGTGCTAGAGGTTCAGGGGTTCGCATCCCGTATCATGCTAGAATTTCAATTGAATTATCGAAATAAATAGAAACTCTAAATGGCCTCCGATGCCGAAAAAGTCATTACACGATAAAAAAAAAAATATATTTTAACAAATACAATGAAACTTTTTACTTCCTTGTATAAAATAATAGAAATGAATTAATCTTGCAATTTGTCACATCAGATGTTTTATTTAAGATAAGTAAGGGGGGTGGAGAGGGTATAAAATATTTCTTAATTGTTTGCGGCGCTTGATTAAGGAAAGGGAGTGGCCGATCGCGCAGCTAGTATTTGTCAAAAATACTTTTTGTAAAAACTCTCCTTATAAAAAAATTAAATTAAATTTTCTTCTTTTTTTTTTAATCATTCTTTTTCGGCATTTAGACACCTGGTACAGTCGGAGCCACAAGTGCCTGATGTGCTCGAGAATGGAGTCTTGAGTTTAGTCAAACAGACAAAAATTTTTAAAATAAATAAATCATATTGAAGGGGAAAATATTAAGCCTAAGTTCAAGGCTCTATTCTCGAGCATATCAGGCAATTGTAGCGCCGACTGTACCTAATGCGAACTCCTAACCCCTTTCTAATTCTAGAAGAGGTAAGAACTCCGCCACTGTGCCTATGAATCAGTGGGTATTATTAATTATCTAATTAAATTGACTGTTAGGAATATATAGATAGATATTTATAAAATACATAAATACAATAATATTTATTCCTGAATGAACGAGGTACGCGCATGTTTTTGATTTAGGAGGGAAGGGGCGACGCAATCGGGCCGTGTGGCTAGTTATAATTGACTATGAAGGGGAAATCATTTTGAAATTATTTTTTCCAAATTTTTTGAAGGGCAATCAATACATCCTTGAGAATTTTTTCTTTTTTTTTTTTTTTGAAGGCAAAACAGAGGAGGTTACGTATTGCGAAATATATTTATTTATTTTTTAAATAATGGATATTATTAAGCAATTTATTTCAAAATCAGCTGAGCCTCGAACCGATTGACCTTCCTCTAGATCTTCTAAATTTATTTAAGCCAATTCAATTGAAATGGAATGAGAAACTAACCTCTAGCACAAGGGGTAAGAACTCTAATTCTCTGCTATGACCCAGGGGAGTTCTAAGCGGGTTGAAGGCTCGGAAAAAATTAGGTGGCTTTTGTTTCTAATAACGTTAGAGAACACACAAGGTTCATTTTTGGGAAAAAAACTCGGTGTGATTCCACAAGAAAGTTGTGTGATGTGCTCTTAGCCATGCCAGTTTTTTTTTTTTCCTTAATAACTTTATATAGAAGACATACATATTTTGTTAATTGGGCCTTCTGAACGTCAGCGTTAAAAACATTATATTCTCTAAACACATTTTTAACAGCGACGTTAACATGTTGCTTTTATCTCAAAGCTGTCAAAATCATAATCTTACTTTTTTCGACGCTATTTTATGTATTTAAATATGGCGTTAAAATATTTAAAAAAGACATCCACTGGACATGAAAGTAATTTTTAACACTATTGACTAAATGTTAACGCTTTGGCGTTAGAATTTTTGTTTACAGAATAGCAATTTGAGACAAGGTGTTAAAATAAATTAACGCTGATTTCAGATGTTAACGTTTTTGTTTAGAGAATAGACCTGTGTATTTGTTAAAATAATATTATATAGTTTTAATTATTTTATATTTAACTATCTATAACATATGACAAAAGTAACATTTAATTATATAACAGTTTTAATTTGAGAGATTTAATTGGCAAAAGAAATAGAACCTAATGCTTTCCAATGGGTAATTATTTTTTGAGACACTCAATTTGGGGATCAAATTATTTTTTAAAACGTCCTCTAGGAGACGAATCATCGGGTAAAGGGAGTGGGGGATAGAGAAGTCTTAAATCAAAGTATTAATGGCACATACCAATCCCCTCTAAAGTCCTTTCTGATGGTGAAAACAATAAAATTAATTCTAGAATATTTGTAGATCCCACCCCTTGATTGGTATGTCCCATGAGACAAGTGGCGAACCTCTAGCACACTGGTCACTTGAAGCTCTAGTTTGCACGGGGCCTTAATGAAATTAAAATCCCTCCCCTTTTATGAAAACAATATACCGAATATGATTTATGTGAGAAAAGGTAAAAGGTCGTCTGTATGCCCGGAGGGCGTGTGTTTCGAGAGAGGATTTTTCGAGGGTCATTGAACTCAGCATCCAACACCCGAAGATACTAACAAACTAAATAATAAGAAAGGTGTATACGCGTGCGTGTGTGTATAAACAAAAAAAAAAAAAAACCTGAACCAGGGTTAACTTCTTCTTTACTTTCCTTGAATTGAATTAAATTTAATAAAAAAAAAAAAGACTAGTAATTAAACAATCTTTTTATCAGACACCTCTAGCACAAGGGGTAAGAACTCGACCACTGTACCCCCACAAGCGTTAAGAACTGGGTTCGACTCCCGCCAGGTCCTCATTTTTTGAAATTAAAAAGAAATCTCCTAATTATTAAAATACTATCTACACGGCTAGCTTTTGATTTCCTTCATTGATTTGTAAGCGAGGTGAATAGCTGAATCAATATGTAGAAGGATGAATAAAAAGGTCAATATTGGTATCAAACCCACAGCGACCTTTCGGTCGACTGAACGACCATCTTCATGGCTAGGGTTCAGTCAATAGTAATTTAATATGATGATTTATATTAAATTTGACAGGCCCTGAATGTAATTGTGATAGCTCATAAATTGTAAATAAATGTCTACCAAAGAACTTAAGAGGGTTACTATTGACTGAACCCTAGCTATGAAGATGGTCGCATAGACGACCGAAACGTCGCTGTGGATTTGATACCAATAGAGCTGCTTGGTCTTTTTATTCATCCTTCTAAACTTTGATTTTTTTAAGAATACGTTCGCTTGTTATTGAGCACGCTCTAGTCAATCCCAAAGCTTATTTTAGACTTAGGATGTCTGTCTTTAGACAATTTTTTGATTATTATTTATTTTTATTTTCTCGAATGGATTCAGATAGTCACAATTAACAAATTAAATAAGAAAATAAAAATTAAATTAGAAAATATGGTGTATTCAAAGCATAGCATATAACTTTTCTCTTCGGTATTTTGAATTATAATGTCTAAAAAAAAAAGAATTTATTTACTTATAGTGGATAAAAATAGAGTGAGAAAATTATAAAATAGTAAAAAACAAAAAGTAAACAATAGAGAGAATCAACAGGTGCTTAGAGATTCCTTATTTTCTTATTAATATAGAGGAATTTTTATTTTTTTTTTTTTTGTTTTGGCTTTCCCGCCATAACAATATAAATACATTATTACAAAAACAGAATACAAAAAAAAAATAGCAATAACAAATAATAATAAAAACATAAGATAGCCAAAGTAGAAGAAGATAGTAGAGGAATTTTAACGTATAGAATTAAAAAATAATTAAAATTTATGCAATGTTTAATTTTAAAAAATTGGATTTATCATTAATGTTTTTTTTTTTTGCTTTGTATTTATCAATATCTTGATTATTAACGAGTTTGGAAATTCTAAGAAAGAAGATAAAAAAGATTAAGATAAACCCTTTGAAAGGAAGTAGATGAATGCATCATTCTAAAAAAAAAAAAACAAAAAAATGTTATTTTAAATCTCACAAATTATTGATGTAAAAAGATTAAATTAAGTCTCTTATCCCGTAAAGAGAAATAAATAATTAATTTAATTATAAAAATTAATTAATGGTAACATCTTCATTTCTCTATTTATATAAATCGAAAATTAAAATTTTATTTAAATATGATTAATTATAAAATAATAAATGAGAGATTTAATTTTAAATTTTCCTTTATAATACATTTATTTACTCTGAAACTACTGACCGGATTTTTATGGGGATTTTTTTTTTTAAAGTGTTTAAACCTTTTTAAAATATGCAAATAAAAAACTCGGTAATTTATTTCAAGTTATTTATTAATTAAAAATCAACACTTTTTTTCAATTTCTTTCATAAAAGCGTCTATTACAGAGAAAATCATCCAAAATGTCAAAATTGTGGCTCATTTGAACACAGTGGCGGATTCAGAGGTGTTTCTCCTGGTGGTAGGGGGGGTAATCTGGTGTGACTCGTCGCACAGCACACAATTTTTTTCTTAATTTCGGTAATTTAAAGGCTCATTCTGTACTTGTTTGCTAGAAAATAAATACAAATCAAATTTTTAAGTATTAATTTTTTAAAATTTTACATTAAAAATAAATTTTTTTTTCGAAAAAAAGTATTTTTTTCAAATCTCGGAGGGGGGGTAATTACCCCCTTACCCCCACCCCTTGTATCCGCCCTTGATTGAACACGAGTGCATAAATAATCACTGGAAAGGAGGACATACAAAAGTGCCCATATTATAATCTAGCTATTAACAAAAGATTAAATGTGTATAATTTATTTCTCTTAATAATGTCTTCCTGAGATGGGTTATTCTACTACTATTTCCTTGCCCATGATGAATTCATTTTCGTTTAAAGTTTATCAGAAATAATTTAAATTAAAGACTTCTCTCTATCGCTCTCTGTAAATTAATTGACAAGTGTCGAGGTGTTCAATTAAATGCGAAATATTGCCGATAATAACAAACGAATTTGAATGTTCGTATCTTCTCACTTTTTGTTGCTTGTTTCTTTAGCTCTACTAGACTATTCTATCACTTAAGAAGTCTCTTCATCTTCAGTTAAACTAATAAAGATCTAAAATTTCCATTCAATTGACCCTTAATATGAAGACTACCCTAAAGACCGAAACACCGTCGGTTGAAATTTTCACAACAAAATAGCATTTTATGTAAAATTAATTTAAAAAAGTTTTAAAACTTATAACCTAGTGTTTTTATTTTAATTTATTTATTCTAAACATGTAAACTCAGATAAAAAATATGTATGGAAAAAAACATATAACCTAGTGTTTTTAATTTAAGTTATTTATTTTAAACATATAAATTCAGATAAAAAAATATGAATTTAAAAAACAACATATAACCTAGTGTTTTTAATTTAATTTAAGTTATTTATCTTAAACATGTAAACTGAGATAAAAAAGTATTATCGAAAAAAAGCAATAACCTAGTGTTTTTAATTTAATTTATTTATTTAAACATGTAAACTCACATAAAAAAAATTATGAAAAAAAAACATATAACCTAGTGTTTTTAATTTAATTTAAGTTATTTATCTTAAAATTGTAAACTCAAAAAAAAAATAAATAAATAAAAAAAAAAAATAGACACTCGCTGGAGTCGAACCCACGTTCTCTCATATGAGTGTGTTTTAATCTATTAGTATAAACGTAAACCGTGGGTTCAAATCCCGCGAGTGCCTAATTTTTTTTTCTGAGTTTACAAGTTAATTAAATGCTCTTTGAGTTTCTAAATAAATAATCGAATCTGAAAATGTCGAACAAATAAATGAAGGGTGAACCAAAGGCGGGTGGAGTAGCTAGTTATAAAAAAAAAAATTTAAAATTCTTATCTTGGAAAATTAAGAATTAAAATGTTAAGATTAAAGGAAAAAATGCATATTACCCGAGATATACGGTACAGTAGTTGTAGAGACATTATAGACGACGAAGCCACACCCGTAGGGGATGTTTTTTGGTTGGCTCTATACTCTTTAAGTCGTCGGCCGGCCGCGTATTGATTGGCGGCGGCGACATGGCGGGTCCCCTTTAGGCCTCCTCACTTCCTGGTGTTGTGGGCCCCCATATAGAAAGGGTGGGTGGGTGGGTGGGAGAGTATGTCGCCAGAGAGTCACTGGGCCACACTCACATTGATCGGACATCGATTAGCTTAACGAAGAGATGTTTTCTATTGTTGTTGTTGTTGTTATTATGCATGCATGCATGCATGGTGGTGGCTGCTGGGATCTTCGTCTTAATTCTTTTTTTATTCAATAACACTTTCAAGGTGCCGTTATTTGCTTACTGGTCGATATCAACAGAAAAAAAAATATTTCTATAAATGCTATAGTCACCGTAGTTAGAGTTCTCGCCTAATGTTCTCAAAGAGTCAGAGGTTTGCAACCCGACAATAATTCTGAAACCTAAAAAAATCTTAAATTAAAAAAAAGTCTATATTAAAATGCCGCAAGATATCGGATCTACAGTAAATCGTTGAATCTTGAAATACCAGCGCACAGGACACCATATGGTATCTGCACCCCTATTGCTGGATTATCCAGATTGGGAAATGGAGAGCGTTCTCCAAACATGGACATACCAACAATTAATTTATTTAAAAGAAAGGCTAAAATATACAAGGAAGGAAGCAGGAGCAGCCAAAAATTAAAGCCTCCGATTTTATTACAATTAACGAGACGTTTCGAGAAAACTTTATTTTCTCATCATCACTCTTTCCTACATAAGAAATACATAATATTACAACATTAATATTGAATAGATAGAAAAATTTTTTTTTAACAATATAAGATAACACTTACAAATTGTATCTTCTGTCCCGGAGTTGTTAAAAGGGCACAATACATTTATTATGCTCTATTCAATATTAATGTGTTATATTATGTATTTCTTATGTAGGAAAGACTGACGATGAGAAAATAAAGTTTTCTCGAAACGTCTCGTTAATTGTAATAAAATCGGAGGCTTTAATTTTTGGCTGCTCCTACTTCCTTCCTTGTATATAAATCAACAGTCACGTACTTCATTGGAAAGGCTAAAATGTATATAATTAATCTATTTATATAATTCGCTAATGTCCGTCTGTCTGTCACGCTCTATTTGAACAACTTCCCGTTGGAATTTTGAAATTAAATTTTATATGCTTAAAGAGGACCTTTTAGGGATTTACAGGAAAATTATTTTCATCCCGAAATTCCTATAACTTTTTGAGTTATTAATTCTTAAAGTTACGATTTTTCCTATAGGAAATGTATAGAGAAATATTTATGTATTCTTTGCATTTGTGTATTGTATAAACAAATCCTCAAACAGGCACTGGATTGGAATATAGTAATGATCATTTTTTCAGCCCCCGGGCTTGGCGTAGTGGGTAGCGAGCCTGCCTTGTATACCAGGGGTCGCGGGTTCGGATCCCAGGCAATCCGATGATTTTATTTAAGCCATTTGGATACTAAATGGCTTAAATAAGAATTCCTGGACCTCCGATATGTATAATTAATATCGTCAAAGTCTTATATGGCCTAAGTTGCCTAAAAGAGTGTGTGAGTGTGAGTGAGAATGGGAAAAAAGTGCGAGTGTTTGAAAAAAAAAATTTCATAATTAAGAAAGGCGAGGGTCCGCCGCAGGCGGGCCTTAGCCAGCTGGCGGAGGGTCCAGGGGGGGGGGGGGGCGCCGCGGCTAGTGTATGTTATAGGGTTGGTAGATTCGGAGGCTGAATCGATTTTTGATTCGTCGATTTTAAAATCCAAAACAAATAATCGATTTAAAAAAAAACTTGTAAGTTTTAACAAACCCAGAGAAACAAACACCAGCTTCTATATTTCTTAAAAAAAAACCTCAATGTTCATACCCAAACAAACGTGGATTTCCATCAAAATCTTCAAATTCCAATCGCTATATAATTGTGTCAAATAAACTCAAAATATAAAAATTCTTGTCTAAATAAATTTCATTTTAATTATTTGCAACTCTTTTGATTTTATCACTAAAAAAGTTTAAAAATTTTTTTTTTTTTTAAGCAAAAATATTTTCTTTTGATTATAAAACACTCCCTGGGATAATTATTATTTCGTGTCCTTTTTTTCTTTCTTTCTTTCATTCCTCATTTGCCATTTCTCTCTCTCTCTGCCTCTCTGTCTAATTTAATTGGCCATTAAATTTGACATCATTCTTTCTTCTCTCTCTGCACATTTTCAATTATTATATTTAACGCTGCCACAAATTTTATTTATTCTTGTCTCAATTCTGCAGTAAGCGGGAATTGAAGAACAATACGTGGTTTTTTTTTTGCCCTTTTATTAAATTACATTATTTCAGCAAAATAAGTCCAAAGGTTTCTAAATTATATCCTTTAAAAAGGGGGAGTTCTCTACCTCTAATCTGAATTAATGATAACCTAAAACCACACCCTGAAGTTTCGCTATGAAAATCCGTTCACTAGCTCCTTAGTTAATCCAGAGATTTCTAAATTGTACCCTTTAAAAAGGGGGAGTTCTCTACCTCTAATCTAAATTAATGATAACCTAAAACCACACCCTGAAGTTTCGCTATGAAAATCCGTTCACTAGCTCCTTAGTTAATCCAGATTTCTGCCGTTTAAAGAGGGGGAGATCTCTACCTCCAATCTAAATTTATGATAGCCTAAAACCAACCCCGTATATTTGTCTATATTATAAAAAAAAACTTCATTAAAATTAGTTCAGTAGCTCTTTAGATAATCCATGGGTTTCTAAATTATATCCTTTAAAAAGGGGGAGTTCTCTATCTTTAATCTGAATTACACTCGAAAGTTTCGCTATAAAAAAACTTCATGAAAATCCGTTCACTAGTTACTTAGTTAATCCACAGGTTTCTAAATTATATCCTTTAAAATAGGAAGTTATCTACCTCTAATCTGAATTAATCCTAAAACGACCCGGGGATATATATCTCTATATAAAAAAAAAGCTCCATAAAAATCCGGTCAGTAGTTCATTAGTTAAATGTTTACTGAAAAAAAAAATTCAAAATTGAGACGTTTGATTGTTGTATTGTATTTATGGTCTCGATAAATTTAAAATCTTTTCTATCGAAAAAAATAAAATTTAATATATAAAATTAATTATAGAAAAATGACGTTGAGATTTATTTTATTTTTATTTTAAAAATTTTATTTGTAAAGCATTTATTTATTCTGAAACTACTGCACGGATTTTTATGAGAATTTTTTTTTCATTTATAGAAAATTTTTCCGGTGGTGGCTTTAGATATATTAATTCAGATTTGATTTGGGAAGATGGAGAAGATAATTGAATTCTAATCGGTTTAAAATTTCAGTCGTAATTAAAATACAAATAAAACACTTGGTTATCTGTTTCAATAAAAATCGGTATTTCGAATTGTTTTTTAACTTTTCAAGTGATTATATATGTGTTTAAAAAAGTAAATATTTCACAGGTTTTTCTCCAATTTTAAAAATTATATCTTCTTTAATTTTTCTTTCATTTTTTCATTCAGATTCATGTCAGTCAAATAGCATCCGAACTTCCATAGGAAGCATGTGTGAACTATTGTAGATGGGTTAGGAAACAATAGTTGCCTGCCTTCCCTCGATTCTTGCTGTTTACCTAATATACCACGTAATCAGGTCTATTCTCTAAAAACAGACGTTAAAATTTAAAATAAACAAATGGGTGTTAAAAAGTAATGTAAAAACACTTAGCGTTAAAAAAATGCTATTCTCTAAACAAAGTTTTTACAGCGACGTTAACATGTTGCTTTTATTTCAAAATCAATAACCTTACTTTTTAGGTTAAGTACGCCATGTTTATTTTAAACACGACGTTAAAATATTAAAGGTACCCTCTAGAAATGGCATTAATTTTTAACACTATTTAACGCTTTGGCTTTGAATTTTTGTTTACAGACATTTGAGGAAGTGATTTTGAATAGCATTTTTTAACGCTTACATTACTTTTTAACACCCATTTGTTTATTTTAAATTTTAACGTGTTTTTAGGGAATAGACTTGAATATCATTCAAGTTAGCCAGATAGCGTATTGCATCCGAACTTTTATAAGAAGGGTGTGCAAACTAGACTGATTAGGAACTAATAGTTGCCTGCCTTCCCTCGATGTGCATTGAATTCTTGCTGTTTTCCTAATATACCACGCAATATCATCCATGCCATTCAGATCTTTTATTGGCAATGTTAGTTAGCACACTAGACAATTGCAGAAGAATGTTGCCTGCCTTCTCTCGATGCGGAGGAAACTGTTTACTTAATATACCAAAGAATATAGGTTCTCGTGATTGTTTTAAACAAATTATAATAGAACTTTAATTGCCTTGTGCACCGCCGCATCTTCTCTCTCGATTCTTATGCAATAATATCTTTTTTTTCGTTTAAATAATAAATAAATTTAAGAGTAGGCATGCATGCATGGAGTTATGCAAGGCGTCTATAGTCCTGGGCTCGAACCCCGGATCCCGGTCTCTCTTTTTGCCCGTCCGCCCTTCTCTATTCCTAACTCTCTGCTTATCGATTGGACGCCTACAGAAGAGAAGACGTGCGACGACGACGACGACGACGACGAGACGAGAACTTGTCTGTTTTGCCAAATGACCGACCTCTGGAAACAACTCAACCTTTTTCTTATTTCTCGCAAAAATACTAATTATAAATTTATATTTAGCGTCTAATTTTAATTTGATTAGATTGGATTCTAAAACAACTTTGGCTTTTTAGTACATTTTATTGCAAATTTGTAGAATTTTTTTTTTTTTTTTTAATTTCAAAAAAGCGAAGCAGAAATTTATTTTAATAAGGGAAAAGACAATAAAATGTTTACTAATTTTTTTTTCTTTCACATTAAATGAATTTTTTTATTAGTCTAAAAATCTCTATACAATGAAAAAATGCCTAGTCAAATAGTTTCAAAGTTCAATACGTTACCAACAATAACTATTTTCGTTTATTTTCTCTCTAGTTTCTGTAAAAAATTTGTGTGAGTGATTTATCAAAATCCCCAAATGGGGAATGTGTCGTATATTTTTAATGAAATTACTTCGAATATTTCAGGAAACGAAGTAGGCTACTCGATTTGCCAAACGACGTCTTGTTTTATTTAATTCTACAATAATTCTGTATACAGACAGAAGTTGGAGCAAGATAATCAGCCCACTACTAAAGTTTCGGTCATCTTCAGAGCTAAAAATCGTTTATTCTTCATCAAAATGTGTATTTTTAGCTTTGATGAAGGACCAAAACGTTATTAGCGTCTTGAGAATTTTCTGGCTCCAACTTCTTTCCTTTATTTTTATCTACTCCACTCTACCTTGGGTCATAGTATAGTGATAGAATTCTTGCTTGCCTCTTGTGCAAGGGGTCAGGGGTTCGCATCTCGTCTCAAGAATTGGCTTCCATTCAATTGAATTAAATCGAGACGGGCCCTTAAATTAAAAAAAAAAAAATTACGATTATTCGACCTGATGAAAAATTTCTTTTAAAATTATAAAATTAATTAATTTTCTAACAATATTTGTGGGATTTGAATTAATTTTAATAGCTCTATTGTCTTAGAAATCTCAAAGGGTAGATATTTAATTAAAGGGAGCATGTTCTTAGGGCTCTTGAGACGATGATGCCCTTTTGTGCTTGAGATGGCCACAATACCACCTTATTTTTCTCCCCCATCCCCTCTCATGAGGGGGAATTGGATCGTTAAAGGGATTGTTTTTGTTTACCCCCATCCCCTCCCTTTACATTCTAAAGTTTTATATAAGAAATGACGTAACTATTTATGATGTACCAAATGAAGGTGGAGGACGTGGGATAATCTAGAAATTAACCCCTTCAACAACCTCTGGGTCATAGCACAGTGGTAGAGTTCTTGCCCCTTGTGCTAAAGATCAGAAATTCGCATTAAATAGACGGCCTAAGATGCCGAAATATAAATTATGACGTCACAGTTTAAAGTTGTATTAATCCTCTAAGATGTAAATAAAATAAAATAAAATAAAAAAAACTGACCTAACCTATATTTGTAAAGATGAATGTTAAGATTCTAATTAAAAGTGGAGGAGTGGAGGGGGTTGGAGAGGGGGGGAGGGGGAGGGTTTTAGGTGTGTCCGCGCCTGCTCCAGGGGGGTTTGAGGTTAGCGCATGCCCGCCTTTTCAAGGCTCTCTCTCTCTCTCTCTCTCTCGTTTCTCTTTTGGGGTGAATTTAAACCTCAGTCTAGTGTCTGCCAGCTTGCGGACCGACCGATTTACAACAGAAAAAAGAAATATATAATAAATAAATAAAAAAATTAATAATTAAATTAATTAACACACACACATCAGGCACGGCGGCTGCGCCATCGAAGGGGCGGCTTCCGGTGGCGACGGCAAACTGTGAGTTGCGCCTCGGTGTGTGTGTGTGTGTATATATATATGTGTGTGTATAATCTGTATGAATGTATGATGCATATGTGTATGTGTGTGTATTAGCCTTGACCTTTTATTTATTTATTTATATAATAATAATAAAAAAAAAGGGCGACGTGGCTTTTGCGATTCTCTCGCGCCTCTAAATATCGGAAATCGATGCCCGGCGGCGCTCTCTTGCGTCGCCTGCCTGGTACTAAATGGCACACACACACACACACACATAAGCACACACACGTGGGTTGCTTCCGTTCTGGCTTTTACATTAAAAATTATTTTTTTCTCAACGTTTCGGTCTTTCATTCAGTGACCTTCTTCAGGCACAAGGCTGTTTGTATTGGTAACCTTTGGGCAGAAACTTCTTGATTATTTTTTTTTAAATAAGTATTTCAAAAAGTCTTGTGATTAAAAAAATCTACTATCTATTTTGTTTATTGTTGTTCTCTGTCAGGGATGAATCGAATGAATTAGCATTTTAGCATTTAAAAAAATAAATGTAAATAAAAACCTAGTTTGAATTAATATTAAACTTATATTTGTTTTTAATTGAAAAAATATAGATCTATACTATGCGTATCATACATAAATAATCAGAGACCTTAAAGCGTTTAATAGGATTCTATTTATTCATTTACGCATAGTAGATATCATTTATTATAATTATGTTATGTAATTTTAAAATTTTATAGCAATCCCTGTCTGTCAATAAACACCATGCTAGCAATCCCTGTCTGTCAATCCCAGCTACACCACCATGCTATAGCAATTCCTGTCTCTCAATCCCAGCTACACCACCATGCTACTGTATAACTTCTCTATCCAAATAAATGACAAATTAATTAAATATTTATATGAATAATTAAAGAATAATTATTGTGAGATTTAAAAATCTATTAAGTTACTCTTTATCCAATTTTTTTTTTTTATTTCAATTGCCTTAGGAAAACTAATGCAAAAGGCGTCGATGAGTTCCATCAAATATATGCAGTTTCCAATAATGCATTTCACATTATTGAAGTGTGATTTTATATTGTTAAAAAGAAAAATACTGATTATCAATTGTCCTGAGGAAGGCGTTTGAAATAATTGAAATATTCCTTTTCATACATAACGCATTAATTCATAAACTAGTTGACGGATTTTTATGGATTATTTTTTTGTCAAGACTTTCAAGAGGGTAGTTCAAGGCTGTTTTATTTTGGGCACAACTCATTTAGGAGTCACGAATTACAAATTTCTTAATCATTTCAAATTTACATAATTAAAATGACTTTAAGGGCTTTAGAGAATAACGTTGTTAGTCAGTCCATCTGTGTGTGGGGAAGCTTCCTGGTTAAGTAATGTAATAGCTGGATAGCGAAACTTTTTTGAGATCTCATCTCAAATAGGTTTTTATTCTTTTAATAGATATTTTATTTTCATTGGGAAACAAGTTGTTGTTGTTGTTGTTGTCCGTAAGGAATAAATCGATTGAATTTGCATTTTCCATTCATTTAGGATAAGACTTGATGGTGGAGCGGGCTAGGATTGTACAGTATCTTTTTAAAATACGTGGTATGTCCACAAAGTAAGTTCCGTTTTGTTATATAAAACAAACGTGTACAGATACAGAAAAAATATTTATTGTACAAAAATCTACAACTGTTAAACTACTTTTCTACATAGCTTCCGAAATTTTGTAGGCACTTGTCATAGCGTGGCACAAGTTTTCGTATGCCTTCGTCATAGAAGATTGCCGCCTGTGTATTCAACCATGTGGTAACATGTTCTTTCAGCACTCGTTGAAGTGTTGACCACCAAGGACAGATTTTAGGTGTATGAAAGTCTCTAGGAGCGAGGTCTGGGCTGTACGGAGGATGATCAAACACGTCCCAGTCAAATTCCCGTAAGAGTTGTTTGGTCACATTCACCGTGTGAGGTCGGGCATTATCATGCAAAAAAAACAACACCTCTTGACAATAAACCTCGGCGCTTGTTGTGTCCTTGGTGGTCAACACTTCAACAAGCTGAAAGAACATGTTACCACATGGTTGAATACACAGGCGGCAATCTTCTATGACGTACGAAAACTTGTGCCACGCTATGACAAGTGCCTACAAAATTTCGGAAGCTATGTAGAAAAGTAGTTTAACAGTTGTAGATTTTTGTACAATAAATATTTTTTCTGTATCTGTACACGTTTGTTTTATATAACCAGACTTTGTGGACATACCTCGTACTATTGGAAACTCGATACGAGAAAATCTGGCGTGACTGCAAATAACTCAACTTTCGAATTTAAAGTAGTATGCTGTATGGGTCACGCCAGATTTTTTTATTAACACCCTAAAAGAGGCGATTAATCAATGATGTATCTACCTGAGGAATAAAAATGAAAATTATTCCTTGAAATAAACACAACGTGTCAACTTTTGACGCTTAAAGAGACACTTTACTTTAAATGAATGAAAATGCTAATTCAATCGATTGATTCCTGACAGAGAATAAAAACAACAATAATTTTAATAAATAAAAAAAAAATCTTAATTAAAAGTATTAAACAAAGTTTATAGGAGAAATTAAAAACACTAGGTAAAAGGTTTCAATCATAAATCAGTTGGAAAACTTTATAACTCATGGTAGAGTTCTTACCCCTTGTGCTAGAGGGATCAGATCAGGCCTCTATATTTCACAAGGGGCAAGAACTCTTCCCTCTAATTCTTTTTATATATTCCTTGGAAAAATCTGTGGAATTTAATTAAAATTAATTCTAATGTTAATTTAATGGATTGAAAAGTGTTACGAAATATGGTGTTAATTTTTGTTTCTTTTTCTTAAATAAATTTATATTCGGCTCATTGATATTTTTATTCAAACATTTGAGATTGAATTTTAGAGCTAAATAATAAAAATAAAAAGGACGGGGGGTAGGGGAGAGGGGGGGGGGTGTCAAAAAAGAAAAGATAATAGAGAAGAATTCATTGAAGTAAAATAAGATCATTTTCTTTTTTTTTTTTTATTAATATTCGTTTTGTATTATTGTTTGCCAAAAATCTGTTCCAAAAACAATAATAATTGTTAATAAAACTAAAAAAAAAAAAACAAAAAATAGCGTTAATTTATTTGTCTGTTCTTGGATTCAAATTCCATAAATTGTAAGATTTAAAGTTTCGACCGTTGGTTCTCGTTGAAACATTTTGTAAATTAAAATTAAATATACAAATTAAACAGTAGGTTATTTGTTTCAAAGGTTTTATTAATTAAAAAATTAACACTTGATACGTATTTCGACAATTCCTTGTCATCATCAGAAGTGATTACATTCTAATACATGAAAGTAGATACAACATATAATATATATACACTAGAGGCAGTGGTACCAACTGTAATACATCAAAGTAACAAGATTATCTTTCTTTTTATTGTATTACTTATATTTTTATTATATTAATAGTTCATTTGATTTATATAGAGTTATGTTGGCAACATAATCTTGTTACTTTGATGTATTGCAGTTGGTACCACTGCCTCTAGTGTATATTTATTATATGTTGTATCTACTTTCATGTATTAGAATGTAATCACTTCTGATGATGACAAGGAATTGTCGAAATACGTATCAAGTGTTAATTTTTTAATTAATAAAACCTTTGAAACAAATAACCTAGTGTTTAATTTGTATATTTAATTTTAATTTCGATAAATTGCTTTAAAATTTTAAATTTAATAAATAATTACCAGAACTATTCTAAAAGTTATTTAGAGATTCGAAACCAACTGATATAGATAGTAGCTTTTAATTTATAATATTTTTCGGTTTTTCTAACATAATCCAAAGATTTACTAATGACACTAGTCGAAACATTCTTAAATTTAATTAAATGATCATCTAATTATAGATTAATAAATAACACTAGGTTAAGTTTCAAAAGGTTTTTATTTTAGTTTATGCGTGTTTCCGCGTTAATAGGTTATCGCAGATGGAAGCACTGTATCTTATTAAGATGACAGTACTGGTCTTTAAGCCTAGTTCGCATTATCCTAGTATTTTAGTCTAGTAGCGATTAATTTAGTAGCTAAAATACTCGCTTCTGCTCCAAAATCGTTCGAGTACAGTTTACAAGTGAGTAGTGTTTTGTAAGATGAACAGCCTATAGCGCAATAAAGTAAATAAACTGATTAAGTTAATCTTAACGGCGATTTTAGAAGAAGTAGATGAGGAGGAAATTTGTGTGATTAATAAAAAGAAGCTATGGATACGAAAATGGATCGATAGAAGGGATAAACTAGGAGCTACTAATTGTCTTCTGAAGGAATTAGCATTGGAAGATCCCAAAGAATATTTCGAAAGTTGTGTAAATTTCCTGTTAATGAAATTACAGTCTCAGATTCAGGGTGAAGATACCCATTCAAGAAATGCAACTAATGAGCTCGACTAGAACGAAAGGTTCCGATTTGTTTAGTAACTTGTTGTTTAGTAGTCGATATGTGTTTGTGGTGTGGGTGATACTCGACCGAAAAAATACAACAAAATGACTTTCTAATATACTCGACTAATTTTTTGGTGTTCAGACACGTTTAGCTACTAAATTACTCGCTACTAGACTAAAATACTAGCATAATGCGAACTAGGCTTTAGTAGAATAAGATACAGTGCTGCCATCTACGATGAATACAAGTAAGATTGTTAATATCTGAAGATGACGTATTAAGGGCGAAATTCGCTTAAGCTAAAATAAAAAACTTAATCTAGTGTTTGAATTTAACGTGTGAACAAAAAAAAAAAAAAAAAATAGTAAGATCTCCATTTAAATCCAGCTGATTTATATCGAATTGGTTCTTTTTTTTGTGGCACCCTATATGCCAACTGTCACAAATATCTTCAGTAGGTACGTTTGTTTGCCTTCATCTAAAAAAGTAGAGAACATCATTCCGACATCCAATCTATTCGCCTGATTTAGCTACAACTCCAAACTCAAGAAGCCACTCTGAAAAGTCGAATAAAAGAAGCTTTTTTCGGCATCGGAGGCCATTTTCTTTTTCTTCATTGGTAGCCAATTCAATTGAAATAAATTTGTGTCGGTATGCGAACCCCTGATCCCTAGCACAAGGGGTAAGAAATCTACCACAATGCTATGACCCAGGAACTTTAATAACTACAGCATTTATGAGCTCTTGACCTATGGCCTAGAGGTAGAACAATAGCTTCTGGTGCCAAAGTGTTCGCATCCCGTCTCATGCGAGAAATTTATTTTAATTGAATTGAATACCAATCAATAGAAATAAAGATTTTTCGTTCAAGGTTTTCTGCTAACAAAAGTCCAAAACTGTTACCGATACTAACATTAGAGGAGATTTACTTATCTTCCTTTAAGCTTGAGATTACTTGTCGATATTATTAGCATATGGTAGGGCTGAAGGGGTTAATAAAAGACAAATTTATCGTTTGGTTTTTATTCAGGGAAACTTAATTTGGCCGACCAATGTGCGCATTATCTAATTAGTTTCGGTTTCAAAGAAAACCATTTTCAAGGCCTGAAAATAAAAAAAATAAAAAATACAATTTGTTCTTATCGCAACATCACAACAGAAGGAATTACAGCAAAGTGTTGACAGTAGATTGTTGGAAAAAACATATATATAATACAGTTGGTTGTTGGACCCACCTCAGTTCCCAAATTGTTTATTAACCCCTACAGCGTACCGTCTGCTAATAATATCGACAAGTAATCTCAAGCTTAAAGGAAGATACGAAAAATCTTGTCTAGTTTTCGGTTTAAAGAGATTTACTTAATTGAAAATAATTTTATAGATGATGATGGACATTTATTCTAAAGAAAGTCGAAAATAAAAGGATAAGGAGTGGAGGAGATAGAAATGGACCACGTTTTCTCTCTTTCTCTCTCACTCACTTTTACCTACCCCAATCTCGAATGGGTTGTCTTCCCTAGGGAACAAATCGGTAAAAAAAAAAGTTTCTAAGAGTCTATAACAACGTAATCATTTTGTGGAAATTCTGTTTAAACTTCAATATAACGCCGAGATTGATATTAATGTATCCCTTTGGTGGAATTTAATATGCAAAGATACTACTTTTGAAGGTTCATTCTAATTGGTATTTCTTAATCAATTTAGCATACATTTCCTAGTAATAATACATTAAATTCTGGATATTACTTATGTTTAGTTTCTGCATATATGAAATGTTTGGTATCATTCCCTGCTGAAAAGGATCTGATTAAGATAGAATCACACAGGTCGTCAATAAATGCATAGATTCCAAGATTTTTGACATGCCCGATTCAAAAACACCAAGTATTTGAACTTATATTGACGAGACATTTCGATAGAATTCTTTCTTCATCAGATCCTAACTTTCTGCTGAAAAATCTGATTAAACCGGAATAGGATATTAGAACTAGAACTTGTGTTTCCGTCTGCGAAACAGCCAGCCAGAATGGAAGTGATGAATGATGTATGTGGATAAATTTCGAAATTATTACTGAGTTGATTAAGGGTTGTGGAATGTATACTGCATTCTAGCGGGAGCGCAGAGTGTGTGATCAGTTGAATCCGCCAGTGGTTCGGCACGTGTCTAGTATTAAGGCCGCGAGACGCGACCGTCGCCCTGGAGGCGAATGGCGGCATCAGCGAAGGCGGTGGCGCTGCTCCTGGAAACAATAACCAGAACAACAATAACACGGCCGGAGGATCAGAGACATCGTCCTCGGAAGCTATCGTCACTAGTAATATGCCATCGTCATCAACTTCTGCATCATCGTCATCAACAACATCATCATCAGCATCATCATCATCGCCTCCGACGCACTCGGCGCCTCATCTCATGACAGGTGACTTGATTAGTCACTCACTTTATAATGTATTTTTGATTATGAGAATGCATGGGTGTGATACTGTACAGGGATGAGCAAAATTCTTCAAAATGGATTAGCGATCCGTTCCAATTAGGTCGATCCGATCCACTAATCCGATCCAATTTATAAAAAGAGTGACTGTTCTGATCCGCGAAATACAGTTCCGCGATCCGAAAATATGGTCGAACAACTTTAGCAGACGTTTCTTAATCCAAAAAATGACCGAATATGTAAGTTAAGTAAAAATTTATGTTTTCATACAAATTTGTAACATACTCAACAAATACAGTAAGTACTGTATATATACTGTATTATGTTTTTATTTAGTACTGTACAGTATTTTGATTATATGTATTTTGCTAAATAATAACTTAATATACCATCCCTTAGTTTGGTTAAATTTTTATTTTGGAATTTTAATTTCCATTTTAAGAATTCTGTTCAGAAATTTCGGATCTGAATTTGCGAGATTCGGATTACCGGGATTCTACTGTAGTCTTAAACAAAATGATTTCGATCCAAATCCTCCCCCCCCCCTTTCGATATAGATCGCAATCCTGATCCAAACTCGTCTCCAAATAAAGGAATTTGCTCCAGATCTAAGAATTCTGGATCGGATCGATTTAAATGTAAAAGGATCGCAATCCTGCCCAACCCTGATACTGTATTATGAATGTTTTTATTATTTTCTTAATTGATTCTTAATTCCTCTTTTGGTTGCAATAAACATCGTTCAGATATCTTATGGGTTGAAGAAATTATTTAATGTTTGATTTTGTTGCTGGAAGATAGAACAAAAAAATGACCAACTCACTAGTACTAGTGATACCCAGTTGATAAAGAATGTTTTGGGGAATAAACACTAGTTATTTTTTAGATATTATCCTGGTCGGCATAAGACCATAAAATAAATATGCCAGCCGAAATATCTATAAGTAAAATATTGTGGAACTGAATATTCCCAGAAACTTGTAGAAAAACTCAAAAATATGGTGATACTGTAATGTAAGTGTATTTAAACACTTGGTATTTTCGCTTAAAATATTCTAAGAAGTGTTTGAATAATTTAAAGCTTCCTTATTTACCCACAAAGAGAGATAAATATAGGTCGAATAGAAAAACGTTTTAATGAGTCATGATTATTTAATGAAATCCCATAAAATATTTATTTTCTAATTAGTCTCTATTAATATTATATTATCAAATCAAAGTGGATCCTCAATTTCCTGTAAAAAACAAAATTAAACAAATTTTACAAATTTAAGATCAATCTTTAAACAAATAAATAAAAACACAAGGTTATATGTTTCAATAAACAGATGGTATTCCAACATATTGAGGTATCATCTTCAGAAGTGATACAAATACTATCTTTCCGGTTTTAGTTTTTATTAACCTAATTATATACCATGTTTATCAGTTTAATTAACCAAAAAAATATCGGCGTTTGTCCTCCCATTTTCTGCGAAATTTGTGGTGCTTGAGCAGAACGAGGATTATTTCCACCTACTTATTCTTTTGAGTTATTGAATAGCTATTCAAAAGCAGAAAGTTCTCTGATTTTCAGGTGATTGTTGTAGAAGGTTCATTAGACTTGTGACTGCGCTACTTCCTAAATACATACTCATCATCATCATCAGTTTTTGTCTCGTGCAGGTCCGTTCTCACTCCATTCCAGCTAATCTCTTCTTCCTACGTTCAAATCATGTATTTTCCATCTTTTTTTAAACATTTCCTTCTCAGTACCAATTTCTTCTTTTCTGAATTATATTTTTGAGCAGATTTAGTTCTTTCTTAATACTCTTTAATTTCTAACCTTACTCAAACACTTTATATACACATCAACTTCTTTGCGTGTAGATTCTACAATAACAATTTCAACATTAAGAAATATGACCGGTACCGGTATGTAAAACAGAAATGTTGGACACCACAATTCTCTAAGAATATTAGTGTGGTTTTAAACAATTCCTTCTCATTACATGCAGTTTCTTCGTATCTGAATTATATTTTTGAGCAGATTTAGTTCTTTCTTAATACTCCTTCATTTCTAACCTTACCACTTGATACGAGGGCAGGTCAATAAGCCCGTGACTTTTTGAATGCCCCGCCTCTTAACTGAAATGGCAACACTGCTCCTTTCAGCAGGCAACTATCAGCTGACTTCTGTCGAAATTTGAACCAGCTGAGTCTATTAGTTTTTGACATCCATTAATAGCAGACTAAGTCGTGATTTGAGACGAAAATGCAAAAAAGTGAATGTGCAGTTCCCATGACAAAAATCCATGAATTGGGATACGAATTGCTCCCTCATCCGCCCTATTCTCCGGATTTAGCTCCGACTATTTCTTGTTTCCAAACCTCAAAAAAGGGGCGGGAAGAGATTTGACTCCGACGATGAAATCATCTCAATTTTGATGCCCTCGACAAATCTTATTTTTTGGAAGGGATAAAAAAATTGAAGAAATGTTGGACAAAGTGTATAGAGTTCAAAGGAGACTACGTTGAAAAATAAAATAAATTTTTATCCAAAAACCTGTGTTTCATTCAAAAAGTCACGGACTTATTGACCTGACCTCGTACAGTGAGAGACAATATTAAGTCCCACCCATGCCTTTTCTACTTGTGATTATTTCATTGTTTTTAAAAAAAATATATATTTTTTAATGGAAACTTTCATGGTTCAAACCTAGAAAATTTCCAATAAAGATTTTCATTTTCTTTTATAAAAACAATGAAATAATCACAAGTAGAAAACGCATGGGTGGAACTTAATATTGTCCCTCACTGTACATACACAGTCATCTTCGTAGCGAAGCAGATTCTACAACAATACAAATTTCAACATTAAGAAAGTTGAGTTGAACTAAAAAATGTTAGCCTCCACAGTTCTTTAGACGGAGTATTATTGTTGTTTGCATTTGAAAAATCGTTAAAAGAAACATTATTTTCAACAAAAAATTTTTTTATTTAATATATAAGTTCTTTTTTTTTGTAGTCTACAATAAATATGAAAGAAGAAGTGTTAATTTAGCAAATTAAGTTTGAGTAAAGGAAAATCTTTTTTAATAATTCATCTCTAAAATTGAGATTAGAAATGAGAGTATGCATGCAGAGTATCTTCTATTTCCCTAGAGAGAAGCTTTTGCAAGTAAACAACCCTCCGCCTCCTTCTTCTCTTGTACACCGTACATGTACTCACTCAATGATCTCATCAAACCTCCTCTGTATGGGCGTGGTCCTAATCAAAATGTTTACTTTTCGAAGTGAGGGGTAAAGAATACCCTTTGCAATTATTCGCCATTCCTTTAAATACCGTTAGTGTATATAAAAATAATTTTAGTCTATAAATTTGTTGAGAATGCAAATTAATTAGTTATGCTCAAATAACTTTTATTATTATTATTATTATTATAAAAATATTTGAATAAAATGTGTAGCATAAATTTTTTTTTTTTTTTTTTGAGATTATAAAAGAATACAATGAAAAAATAATCTCTTTGTTAAACAGTTCGCTGTACGAATATATTTTTTTTAAATTAATTATCACTCGTCAACGTTTCGGTCTTCTTCATGTAAATGCTAACTACTGTAGATTCTTGCATTCATTCAACGATTCTACTTTTAATAAATGGCTTATTATAAACAAAGTTGAATGTAAATTATATAACAAAAAAATGGATATGTGACCATCATCAGAGCTGAAACTTTTTCAAAATAAACTTTGTCAAGAATTTTAAAGACCAACAAAATCTTTATAGCATGGAACGGGATACGGACCCCTGAGCCTTAGCACAAGGGGTAAGAAGAACTCTATCACTGTGTCTACGACCCAAAAACAATGTTTTTATTAATGTCACACTTTTTTTAAATTCTAAAATTTACTAAAATAAATATGATAAATAAAATTCATTTGAATTGGAATTGAATCCTGAATCTCGTAATTCATTAATTAAAAAAAAATAAATAAATAAATAAAAATAATAAATATGTCGGAGAGATAGCATTAGTGTAGAAAATATTATTTTTGAAAGGATTCTCATTTAATAAATTAAAATATATAAATAAAACACTTGGTTATATGTATCCAGATATCTATTAATTAAAAATTAACACTTAATAGTAGGAACCGACCGAATATTCGGTTTCGACCAAAAATCTTGGTTGGAGGTTTCGGTCAAAAAGTAGCCGGTACTTGAGTCTGAAAAGATGGGATGAGACTCGCATGCAAAAGGAAAAAGGTCAAATGATTTGCACTTGAGGAAAAAAAATTTAGTCTCCCTAAAAAAAAAGTAAAATGTTTTTCATGGGAGGGGAAAAAAATTTCCCGCAGGGCGGAAAAAATAAAAAAAAAAAAGGCAAAATGATATGAATTTTTTATAGGAAATACAAGTTTCGGTTTCGGCCGAAACTAAGATTGAGACCGAATATTCGGGTTCGGTTTCGGCCGAAAATTTTGTTTCGGTCGGACCCTCCTTAATAGGCATTTTTTTACCCCCCCCCCTGCTCCGGAGAGGGCCTGGCAACAGTGAAGAGTTCGTTTATGTAAAGAACGAGTGAATCTTGGATTGGTGGCCCCTAGAAACAAGTATGGAGAACGTCCCCTGGTAGCCATCAATACAATAATTTTAAAATTTATTGAAAGATATCTTAGAAGAGTTCCTATATATATATATAGAAAGTATTGGATTGATGTCCAAATTTTGATGGAAATACACGTTTTGAGGCACCCTGAGTCTGCCTATGTGTACAAAATAAAGCATGAAGGAAATGAGCTACGAGGTTGAAATTTTATATTTAAGTTAGGCATCATCGGGGCGGGAAAATAAGCTTTTTGAAAAAAAATCGACCAAATTCCCAATTTCTCAAAATTTAATGAAACAATTTTGATTAAAATTCAAAAATCATTTATTTTGTAGATTCTCTTTCAACGATCCCATGGACCTGAGTCCGGGGAGGGATCGTTTTTTTTTTTTTTAGTTATGGGAATTTTAATTTATTATTTTTATAAATCCGATTCGCAAAATAAAACTAATACATTTAAAAATAGGAATTTCAATATGAATTTGTTAAAATTGAAATTAAGTTGAAAAATGTTGAAAAAAAATAAAATAATCCTTTTTCTCCACTTTCCCCCACTTGTGAGAGGATAGCAGATTGGTCGTGGTCGCGAGAACTCATTCTCTGGCGGGCTGTGAAGCTACTATCATCTTCACATGGAGGGCGGTGAAGCCGCTCTCGACATAACTTGCTGGCTGTGAAGCCGCCAATATCATCGACATTTATCTCAGTAATCGAGATACCACTGAAGAAACAGTCATTGCCGAGAAACGTCCTTCACTGCAGTTCGAACGAAGGTCGGCCACTTGCGACCGAAACGTCAAAATTCCAACCGAAGACATCAACCTTCATCAATTCATACATTTTTATTTTTTTTATATTTTTCAAATAAAATTTCACAATTAAATATTTTTTTTTTAATAAATTTATTTTTTTATTTTGCGAGCAGATCACTCTCCCTGATTATGTCCCCCATCCCTTTTTGGGAGATCTTCAAAAACGTTGCGATGTATATTCTCATTTTGCCCTTAAAATTGTTTGAAGCACACTTCATAAAAGAAATGATTGCCATTTTAAATATCACATCTTGAATTCTATTTACTACCGAAAACTAAATATTTGTTGACTCAAAAAATGATGGCACACCAGATTTTTAATTAAATTGTGTAAATACAAAAAAATAAAATATCTCCCTCTAGCATATATAACGGGCAGAGAGATGTCCGGTATATATAAATAGCAATCAATGACGTATAGAGATGAGGGGAAGTGACGTCACTTAGTTATTATTCCCCTCAAGTTATGTATCTGTGTGTGTGTGCGTGTTGACCGAGTGCGCGCTAACGGGCCCCCATGTGACGTCACTGGTCAGGTAACGGCAATGCGCCGTTCGACGTTCGCCGTGTGACCTGCATTACCTGAGGCCCCGTTGTTCGCCTGGCAAGACAAGCAACCATCTTTGCATCACACAAAACAACAACCAACGGATCTTGTTCAATATTTCCCTTCCTCTCCTTAAAATTTTGTTGTTGTAATTTGTAATAAAATTAACAGCAATTACAAAATGGTAATGAAATGTAATTAAAAAAAAAGAATAGTCAAGTGGACGGCCTTGATTGGCTTGGTTGGGGTGAAGAACCTATGAAGATTGTCAAGGAAATAAAAAAAATAATAATAGTCCGCCTTTAGAGAGTCGAGAACCTGGTCCTTTCTAAAAGAAAATTAAAATTTTTGTTTGTTGACTTGGGGTGAAGAACCTATCAGGATTGTCAAGAAAAATAAAAATAATAATAATAGCCCGCCTTAGGGAGTCGATAACCTAGTCCTTCTTAAAAGAGAATTAAAATTTTTGACACCATGTTTTTGTTGACTTGGGGTCAACAACCTATCAGTATTGTCAAGAAAAATAAAAATAATAATAGTCCGCCTTTAGTGAGTCCATCACATAGTCCTTTCTACAAGAGAATTGAAATTTTTGAGTTTACTCTAAAATAAAGTCCAGTAGTTTCAGAGTTAAATGTCGCATTTATTATTCAATAATTAAATTAAAATATTAAATTTCAATTATTTATTTATTTTTTTTTTAAAATAAATTTAATTTATTTTACCAACACTTATTAGTGGGATTTAAATTGAGATTTGATTTTTTTTTTTAATAATGCTGTTTAAAGTTCAAAAAAAAAAAAGTTTAAAGCCTAAATAAAAAGCTTTTTTAAAAGACTCAGCAGTCTGGAGAAATTAAATAAAAATTTTATTATTTTTTTTTTTAACTGTCGAAGTTTCGATTACAAAGAGCGACCTTCTTCAGGTAAATTGCGTAATATCCGCAGGTAGTTAAATAACAATAGACGGCCTGAAAAAGATCGCAAATTGGGGACCGAAATGTTGACAGAATTAAATAGTTTTCTTTCTTATCGGCTACGCCCCCTGGACCCCCACCAGCTGGTTTGGGCCCGCCTGAGGCGGACCCTCGCCTTTTCTTAATTATGAATTATATAATTATTATTACTACGTATTCCAATCCAGTGCCTGCTTGAGGATTCAAAGAATACACAACTGCAAAGAATACTTGAATATTTCTCTATACATTTCCTATGGGAGAAATCGTAACTTTAAGAATTAATAACTCAAAAAGTTATAGGAATTTCGGGACCCGAGTATTTTTCCGGGACTCTCCATAAGTACTCCCGAACCCCCTCCACCTCTCTCTCCTAACGTCCTCTATAAGATTGCGAAATTTCGTTTCAAAATTCCAACGGGAAGTTGGTCAAACAGATGGTGACAGACGGACAGACAGATGGACAGACGGACAATCAATACATTCAACTCAACAATTATTAATATTTGACGAAAAAAGTCTGGTGTGAACAGAACAAAACTTTCAATTACTAAAGGTCAGTATGGTGGTGTGTGCTGGGATATCATTCTTTAATTCGTCATTGGAGGCTATTTAGTCCCTATTGATTGGTAGCCAATTCACAAGAGCCGGGATGCGAACCTCTGACCCCTTTACACAAGAGGGTCATGCCCATAGGGTTTATTTTTCCAAAAAAATAAAATTTTAATCCCCCTTAGCAATAGTTATACAAAATTTGTTGTTAATAATACGTATTGTTTTGATTCGTTGTGGTGAACATAAATATTCTCATGCTATGAGATGAATTACCTCTCTCTGGTAACGGCATCTTGGCCATGTGGCTGCTGCTAAGGGGGAGGGGGGAGGAGCAATGACCTCAAGAACTCCCTTACCCCCACCACTCTTCTTCAAGTGCGCTTACCGTTGCACAGACACTCCCACTACACCTACACATTCATAATCACACACACACACACACTCGCTTTTAAATCTTAATAAAATGTTGAATTAGTTTTCATCTATTATTGGCATAAAAAGTTTTTTTTTTTATTATTAATATATTTTACCATAATTTTTTTTTTTTTAGAATTACAATAGTAAAAAATTATATGTGCCAATATTAATCTTGTTTCTTGGAGGAGAGGGGGAAGACTCAGTAGCAAGATAATTAAATAAAAATTTTTAATGGTCGACGTTTCGGTCGCGACCTTTCTCAGGCCCTAAGAACATAACATTTAAATATTCTTTGATGATTAATTTATTTTAGTAAATATTAATACAATAAAATAATGTTATAAAGCAATTAAATACAACGTTTCGGTAGCCATCATCAGCAATGAGAGTTAGGTGGTGACTTTGGTGTTTTTATAAATTGTGAAAATATAATTTATTTTATTTATTTTATTTTTATTTTTTTGAGGGAAAAATTACTAGCCAGGTAATTAAATCTTCAACGTTTCGGTCGCGACATTTCTCAAAACCAATAATCATAAAATTTAAATATTCTTTGATGATTAATTATAATTTATTTTAGAAAATAATAATACAACAAAAAAAAATGTTATTAAATACAACGTTTCGGTAGCCATCATCAGCAATAATTTATTTTTATAATTTAAGGTATTTTTTTGGCATTTAGACACCGTTTCTATTTATTTCAATTGATTGGTAGCCAATTCACTTGCGAACCTCTGACCCATAGGCACAAGAGGCAAGAACTCTACCACTGTGTCTATGACCCAAGATAAAAATTAATTTAGGTTAGTAACCGTTGGCTCTAGAGGAAACATTGTTATTAAAAGTAGGTGAAAGATTAATCAATAGAAAATTAATTAATTAGAAAAACACTTGGTGATATGTTTATTTATTGATGCGTATTTCGTTACTCATCAAAGTATTCATCTTGTTAGTGTTTGTATTACTTCTAATGGGTGTCGAAATACGTATCAAGTACTACAGTCAACGCCACAAGTGTGAAGCTTTGAGCTTAGTTAATCAAACCAATAAAATAAATCACATTTTTTTAATTTCAAGTGAGGAGGTAAAGCAATTAATTTTAAGACATCACGTCCGACGGGTTGCCTAAACTCAAGGCACTGACCGACTGTACCAATAAAAAAACATATCACCGAGTGATTTTTTTAATTAACTAGAAACGAGGTCTAAATATCTTCTGATGCTGAATGACCAAAGTTTATTAAAATAATTAAATCCCACAATTATTATCTATATACATAATAGCGGAATGTCCGTCTGTCTGTCCGACTGTCGCACTGTGTTTGACAAACATCCCGTAATTTTGCTTATAAAGGGCATTATTCCTGGAGAGTCCAGAAAAAATACCCGGGTTCCAAAATTCAAGAAAAGCGCAAAAAATTCCAGAATTTGCCCATTGGAAAGCATTGACTTTTATCTTGTCTTACCAACAATTAAAGGCAAATGAAAAATTAAAGCCAATTAATTAATTAAAATAATTTCTCAAATGAAAAATAATAAAAATTGTTATATAATTAAATTTTTATTTTTTTATTTTTAGAGATGGTGGATGGAGCTGGGATTGTATAAAGACAGGCAGATAGACAGACGGACACTCCGCCATATAATTAGATTTTTTTTCATATTCATATTTTTGAATAAGCCAGATATGTATTTTTATTGCCTGAAAATAGTTGACTGAAAATTTATTAAGAAAAGCCGAGGGTCCGCCACAGGCGGGTGAAGCAGCTAGATTAATTAAAGCTATATTGATTTTTTTTCTTCTATCTATGTAAAGAGGTGAGAAATCATAAAAAAAAAAAATAAAATAAAAATTTCTACTTTATATATTCCTTCTTCAATAGAAGTTTGAACTTTTGCAAAGAGATGGCGTCGCCTTCGCTTTCCTTAACAGACAGACCAAGAGAGAGCGATTCAAAGACCGACACACACACACACACACACATATTGTATACTGATTAACAAGTAGGGGTGGCTGCTTGCCCTAGCCAGAGGGGCTCCGTCCCCTAAACAAAATTTGTATAATAAAAAATAAAATACTTTATTTCAAGCAGTCAATACACCGAGCCTATGGAAATTTTGAATTAATTGAGTTTTTCACTTATGAAATGCAAGTAGTCAAGTTAATTAAGGTGCTAGGGGAAACTATATATATTTAGATCTGCTGTGCGACCAGTCACACCAAATTTTTTACATAATATGAAACCTAATGATGATTATGTGATTAACTTCACCTACAATTCATTCATTCATTTGTGACAGACATATACGGCGAAAGAAAACCGTTAATAGCAGAGAGTTGTTGTCGTTAATGAGGTTTCCAACCTAATAAAGTTGGTTTAAAATTACCACGAATTATGAATTATGAGGGGAAGGAGAAGAGCGTTAAATAACCCCCCTCCCCCTCCCCTCCCCCTCCACTCTCCTGAATAAATTTATACAATTGAAGTACTTCTTGAATTTTGTATTTTGTATATTTTACTTTCTCTTACCTTTATATGTTAATAATATATAGAGGGAGAAAGTATTGAATTCATGTCGAGATTTTGATGGATATACACGTTTTGAGGTCTCCTGAATCCAAAAAAGTGCTTTTCGCGACATGGTCTGTCTGTCTGTGAACAAAATATCTCAAGAGCGAAATGAGCTATGATGTTGAAATTTTATATTTAAGTTAGGCACCCCCATGGGACGTGACACAAAGCTTTTAAACAAAATCAACCAAAAAGTACTAGTACTTTACTGATGTACTTTTTCAGTTTATTTCGATTTTCTCAAAATTTACTGCTATCGATTTTGATTAAAATTCAAAAATCAATTATTTTTTAGATGCTCTTTAAAATGTATATTCTCATTTTGCCGTTGAAATCTTTTGAAGACCACTTTACTTTTATACTACTAGGAAAGATAAGAAGGGAGGTAACAAAATATAATTAATTTTCCATACTTATAAATTTTACGTATAAATTTTGATGTATCGGCGGAAACTAAACACGAAAAATCTGATGTGACAAGCACAGAGCACAACTTTCAATTACCGATGGTAAGAGAAAGTTGTGTGCTGTGCGACAGCACACCAGATCTTTTATTAATATATTTTACCATTGAATGTAAATTTTTTTTTTTAGAATTACAATAGCAAAAATTTATATACCATTTATTATATGAATATGAAGTAGAGTTGGTTAAGGGGCTGAGCGGAGGGGGAGGGGAGGGGAGGGGGAGGTAAGCAAAGGGAGAAGGGGAATTTTATTTAAAAAAAAAAAAAAAAAAAAAACGGAGGGAAGAAAATCGATTTAGCCCATTTGGGAATAAGAGAGTTGGGTTTTGTTCTTTAGACCTCCTGGGTTGATTAAATTTATCAAATGGACAAAGAATGTTTTTTTTTTTTGGAAGGGGGGAGAGGGTGGAGGGGGGGGAGGTGTTACTAACAAGAGGTATAGATTGTTAGTAAATCTATTGAAAATAATTTTATTTTTTTAAAGTGAAACTTTTATTTGATCCTCTCAAATTTTTTCGTTCCTCTATCAGCATGTCGCCTTACAAGCCGTGACGTCACAAGCCGTGAGACGACAAAAATAGGAAAGTTGAAATTTAATATATATAACGAATTATAAAAAAATAATTGTGAGATTTAATTATTGAATTTTTAAATTGATAAAATATAATTTTTAAAATAATTCAAATCTTCAATAACTAAATAAATATTGTTCTCAGTTTTTAACATGCCTCTATTGATTTCCCATTTTCCAATTATTAGGTTAAGATTAAAAACGCGATTTTAATACCCTTAATTGAATAATTTTCTGTTAAACGCCTACGATCCGAAACAAAAGTTTCACTTGCATCGTGTTTTCATAAAACCACACAATGATTTTTTTTTTGCCATTTCTTCTTTATAAAAGTTTTAATTTATAGATAGACATCCAAAAAATACAGGTATGATATTTTGAATGAGAAGCGTTAAAAGGAAAGAAATCTCTGGAGTAACTAAAACCACCTTTGATAAAAAAAAAAGAGAATATATAAAAGGCAAACCACTCTGTTTCCTTATACTTACTTCTCTCTAGAGAGAGGCTTGTCTTTTTAGCAATTATTAAAAGGGAACAAGCCAATGGCGGGCAGTGCAGCTAGCCAACAACTTTCGACACTTATATGATTTTTTTTTTTTTTAACACACACTTTTTTCTCATTCACACAAACATACACACAGTCTTTTCGGCAACTCAGGCCAGATAACTATGTAAATTGGGCTTGATTTAAGTCATTTGGTATCCAAATGGCCTAAATAAAATCGGACTGCCTAGGGAACGAACCCGCGATGTTCGGTATAGAATGCAGGTAGAACCCATTTTATTTCATTTTCAGGAATTTTTTTGAGCTTCCCCATTTGAGTATTTTCTTGAACTCTTCTTAAGTTTCGTCTATAAAAGTGCGAAATTTTATTTAGGGTGGGGGATGTAGTGGCAAATTGAATACAGCTTGTTAAACGTTAATATAATCAATTTCTTAATATAAGATAAAATAATTATGTAAATATTTTTTTTTTTTTTATTAAATAACTTTCGAAAACGATAAAACGTTATCTATATTTAAAAAAATAAATTTTATTTATTATTTTAGAAGAAAAAAATCTTCAATTCTGGGATTGAACTTGGATCTTTCATTTTGTAACTGATTATCGACATAAATTAATAATAAAAAAAAATATATATGTGCCAAGCTGGGATCGAACCCGTGTCTCTCATATTACTGCTTCACCCTATTAGAGTTTGTATACAAAAAGAGGTGGATAAATATTTTATATAATCTTCAAAAAAGATAAAATTCCAGAATGAAACGTCTTGAACGTCTTGAAAATGACGTTAATTTTTGAATGATTTCTCTTTTGAATACTGAATCCAACTGGGGAGGGGTTGAAAAATTTCAGCTTCAATTGACGTCATCAGAGATTTAATTTTATTTCCGTTTGGAAAATAATTTTATTACAAATAGTAAAAAAAATATTATATTCTTTTTAAACACTCTGCCAAAAAGTTTTGAGATAGTTCGGAATGGCATTAAATAATAACATTCATTTCAAAGCTATTAACGAAGGCAATGTGTCAATAAACTTTTTGATTTTTATTCGCCATTATTTTTTCGGTTTTAATAATAAAAAAAATTATATATTATAAAATTCAAAGCATATTTGTTTAACATCTTCTCGTAAATGAATTGTTATGAAATTTTATACCAAAATGCTACGACACTCCTCCGCAGCTGCGAAGTGAATTTTTTTTTAACTTCTGATTGTGGATTATTTAAATGATTTTCAACAGAGAAAAAAATTATCTACAGTTTGAAAAAAACCGTATGAAAATCCATTAAGTAGTTTCAGAGTTACAAAGAAAAATTCAAAAAATTAAAATACGCAATTAAAACTCATAATTATTATTCTATAATCAATCATATATATAAATTTCATTTGGGAGGAACCAGTCCCAATAGGGACTGAATTTTGGGGAGTAGAGAGGTGAAGGGCCTCTCATTCCCAACAAGGGAACCGCGTAGCTCTTTGAGCTAGATACCGGTACATTTGGGTTGGTGCGTGCCTCCGTGCACGAAGCGCCAGGGGTAAATAAACGGGGAATGTATGGTTTTTATGCCATAATTTAAGGCTTTACCCTAAAATAAAAAAAAAAAAAAATTATTTCATTTAAATAGTAAATAAATTTTAAAAAAACTTGGAAATTTAATTTTATTTAAATTGTCACTAAAAATAAAATATTTGTGAGATCTAATTGCTAAATAGAAATTTTTAATTTTAATAAATTTTATTGTATATAATAATATATAGGCCTAACAATAAACTTGAAATTTAAAAATAAATATTTTATTAATTACATAAAAATAATTGTGAGATTTAATTATTTTAATTTTTAAATATTAATAACACAATATCTCTGAAACTAGTCGATGGATTTTTATCGAATTTTTTTTATTTTATAGAGAATTTCTCAGAGCTTCTTTTAGGGAAGATTTTTTTTTTTAAACACACACTTTTTTTTACATTCACGCATCCATACACACAGTCTTTTTCAGCCACTTAGGTCTTGTAAGACTTTAAACGATACCTGTTATTTGTAAATATATCAATTGGGGGTCCAGGCATTCTTATTTAAGCCATTTAGTATATTAATAGCTTAAATAAAATCTTCGGACTGCCTGGGATCCGAACCCTCGACCCTTGGTATACAAGGTGGCGTCCTACCAATTGGGTAGATTTTATTTTTGTTTCGAGTATGTTTGATTGCGATTTTCGAATTAGGATATAAAAGACAAGTTAAAAAAGGAGGGGAAACTCAGATTGAGGAGGGGGGGGGAGGGGAGAGTCGCCTTCCTACTGCGGAACTCCAGCTCGTTCGTTTGAGAGAAAGTTTCTCTCCGACAGGCCGGTCATTGCGTCAGAAACGACATGGACTCAGTAACAACCAGATAGATAGCTGTAGGAAAAATAAATAAATAAATATCTTAAATTTGTTTAATCAAAAAATTACTTATTTTAAAATTAATTAATACCAGCAACACAGTCCTCCTTTGGCGGACTTCGTGCCTATCCAGGGGAAAAACTCTAAGAGTAGACATTGATGAATATAAATGAAAGACTGTCATAAAAAGAATTGCCAGTCTTAGCTGAGGTTTTGTCTCTCATGAGACGGAGGAATCCGAACCTCTGCTTACACAAGGGGTAAGAACTCTATGACTGTGCTATGACCCAGGTGCACTTCTTTCACCCTTCATACTCCCTCTTTTTTTTCTGGTACTACTCTATTGCTTCTACTTACTAAAATATTTAGATTTATTAAACTTAAATTTATTTAAATGAAATTAAATAAAAAAAAAAAAACTTTCTATCATTGCATAATTCGAAAATTATTATAATTTATACTTTGAGGCTATGTGATCATCATTGTAATTTATTATCCAATAGAAGATAAAGTTTTTGGACAGTCAAAAAAATTTATTTCTATTTATTCATTGGAATGTATAGCCCTCCTTAGTCGAACCGTGCACCTAGTCACGACTACAATTTGAAAAAAGCTTTTCAGTTCTATTCTCTAAAAACAGACGTTAAAATTTAAAATAAACAAATGGGTGTTAAAAAGTAATGTAAAAACAATCAGAGTTAAAAAATGTTATTCTCTAAACAAAGTTTTAACAGCGACGTTAACGTGTTGCTTTTATTTCAAAGTTATTAAAATCATAACCACACTTTTTATTTTAAACACGACGTTAAAATATTAAAGGCACCCCTAGACATGACATTAATTTTTAACACTATTTACTAAAGGTTAACGCTTTGGCTTTAAAGTTTTTGTTTATAGAATAGCTATTTGAGGCAAGCAAGTGATTTTGAATACCATTTTTTAACGCTGATTATTTTTACAATACTTTTTAACACCCATTTGTTTATCTTAAATTTTAACGTCTGTTTTTAGAGAATAGATCTGTTTGTGAGTTAATTATATGTGTTTAGCATAATAATTAAAAGTTAAAATTCTCTACAGATTCAAAAAAATCGGTCAAGTAGTTTCGGAGTTTATTTAAAAATTAAAAATTAAATCTCACAATTATTATTCAATATAATTAATGATATATTATTTTTAGTTAATTTTCTTTTTTTTTTTTTGTTTTAAAACACAAACAAAAGCAACAACAAATTGTTTCTTTTTTTTTTTTTGTTAATCAAAGTTTTGCTTTTGTTTTTAACCGGGAATCTTTTTTTTTTTCTTACCCATCACGACATCGAGATTAGATTACGCAAGAATCAGCAGCAGCCATTGTCCATTGCAGGCAACAATCATCTCTTCTTCTTCTCCTCTGACTTCATCCGCTTTGCTTACTTAACTCATTCATCGCATTTCGTCAGAGAGTTTGACTTCCCAAGCTATAAAAAAAATAAAAATAAATTTTAATATCCTGTAATTTGTATTCCGTTATCAAATAGCATAATTTAAAATAAAAATAATATTTAAGTTAGATAGATGAATTTAAACGCTATTTAATTGCTAGAAAATTTAGGCCATTAGATTATTTATTTCAATTGATTGGTAGCCTATTCAATTGAAATAAATGCGAACCTCCGAACTCCTTGCACAAGAGGTAGCAAGAACTCCACCGCTGTGGTTATGACCCAGAGGCGTTTGATAAATAACATTCAAACGGTTACATTATTGAAATTTTATAATTTTTGAGGACGGTATGCTAGGAAAGTCAAAACACAAAAAAAACCGAAACACTCTCATCATCAGAATGTTTAAACTATAAATTCCAACTGATGATGATAAGAATTTCCAATTGCTTAGAATTTAAGATAGATTTTTGATTTTTTTTATCTAATCATTCTTGGATCTTAATTCTAAATTCTGATGATGAGAGAGTTTCGGTTTTTCTTATAAATGATATTAAGGTAGAGTTTCGATTTTACTAGCAAACTATTCTCAAGACACAATTCTAATAATGTTAAGGTCTCTGTTTTTATTTATTTATTTTTTCAGGTTTTTTCTAGAGAAAATTATTAAATTCTGATGATGATAGAGTTTCGGTTTTTAAATAAGATGGATAGTTTTTTTTAGCAAACCATCAGTAGAAGTCAATTCTGATGATGTTACCGTTTCGGTTTCGCCCAAGACTCAATATTAAAGTTTTGGATTCACTAGCGAATTATTTTAGATTCAATTTTACTTTCATTAGCAAGTCAATTTTTGGTTTAACTAGCAAAACATCATCTAATCACTGATAATGGTTTCGTTTCGATTTCCCTACTGTACCATCAGAATTAATGATGATGGTTAGCTAGTGACATCAAAATAGAAGTTCTGCAAGTGAATATACAAAACATTTATCGTTTATTATTTCACCAATACACTTTTTTTCCTTTCAAAAATGTAATATTTTTTAAAAACATTGCGACAAAAAAATTAATAAATGAATTTGCACTAAATAATTTAAATTCGTCATCAAAGTCGAATAAAAAAGAATTTTTATTTAATCTGCGAATCCCAGCCACCCTCGCCATACGTGAATTTCCAATAAATTTGATGTACAGGAAATGGCAAAATAGACGGCCGAAATGTATTTCTAGGAAATGCTACAATCATGGGTATAGCACGTGGAAGAGTTCCTGCCTCTTGTACTATGGGTCAGAGTCTCACATCCCGTCTCAGGAGACAAAAATTAATTTCAATTGAATTAAATAGAGATGGAGCCTAAATGGCCTTTGATGCTGAAAAAGACCCTAAATCTTTTAGAAGGTTACTATGTAAGAATTCGACTCTTTGGAATTAAAATAACATTTTTTTATTATTGGTCATTACCTAGACAACCATCATCAGGTCTAGAGATCAATACAAAACTTTTTTTTACTACAGAACTTGGCAATGCTTAAATATAAATAGTAAAATTTTGTATTCAAATAAAAGCAATTTTTCATTACATTTGTATCAACAATTTTCAATATTATTTCTTGATAACGAATACAAAACAATCTTTTCTATTTGTTGACATAAATGTAATGAATTAAAAAAATTGATTTTATTTTATATAAAAAAATAGACCTGATAATGGTTGAAACTGGGAACGACGAATCAAATTTCAGTTTAATTCCGAAAAGTCGAACTTACAAAAATATTATAGCTTGTATAGTCCCAAAATACACATTTCTAGGAAATATTAACTTAATATCCAATACGAATAACAATTAGATGGCAGCCAAACAATCTCTCATTTTATATTTCAAAAGCGCGCAATTGACATGATGATGAAATAAATAAATTAGTTTTCAATTCATGCACGAGAAAATCTTGTAATACAATAAATAAATATATGGGTAAGAAGAAAAAAAATGTTTTTCTTATTAAAAGCCAAAAAAAATCTAGTGTGACTGATCGCACAGCACACACTTACCTTTGGTAAAAGAAAGTTGTCACACCATATTTTTTGTGTTGAGATATATTTAGTTTCCTAAGAGGTAATAGAAAGTAAAAACGAAATTTACACTCTAGAAAAAAAAAAAAAAAATTAAGGCGTATGTAAAAATATCCCAGCACACCTCACCATACTACTCAATTCAATTTCCGGATAAAATAATTTATTTCATATGAATGTTTAGTTATTATATAAATAAATAAATAAATTTAAAAAAAAGAGATTGATTAAATAAGACAATTAATCGTTGGGGGCCTGAGGCTGTGCCTCGCAAACGACCGAACGGACCGACCATCCGGGAGAGATTTCGCCTTCAGGCGCCTCTCTCGGTATTCTTATGCAATAGAAGAGAGGGAGGGTCAGACAGCCACTTTCTTCTCCTTTTTTTTTTTAACTACGACCAGTTGAGTTTTGCTACAAAAAAAAAAAAAAAACAATTTACAAAAATATAATTAACTTATATCATCACGTCTTATAATATTTCCTCACAATTATTATTAGGATTGATTGATTGGAGTTTCTTGGCGTCATTTGGGGGGGGAGGGCAGAGGGGCATTTGCCCCCCCCTCCAAGGGCTCTGATTTTTTAAAATTTTATATTATTCTTAAATAATATTACAAATGTGGATTTTATAGCTGGATAATCGTTAATAGGTAAATAAAAGAATAGCAGCTAAAATTATTTCATTTATTGACCCACTAGGCTGACGTTTCGGTCTTGGTCAAGACTTGCGGGTTGTCAATATAGGCATACAAACAATAACTCAATCATATATTCCATGAACATTTGGTTAGAGATATTTAAAATTAGTATGTAAAATGATTAAGTTACAATTTAAGAAAATACAAAAATTAATAATATAAGCCAATTAGTTGAGTACAGGCAGTGATGTCTTGACCAAGACCGAAACGTCAGCCTAGTGGGTCAATAAATGAAATAATTTTAGCTGCTATTCTTTTATTTACCTATTTCAAAATATATCTACACTGTACAAAATTAAATATATTTTGGCCAAATTTAAGTATCTATTTGTAAGTAAATTTTAATTAAAAAAATAAAGTTTGCCCCCCCCCCTCCCCAATAATAAGTTTAAATGACCCCCACTGCCTATTGTGTTTCTCTCCTTTTTGTCGCATGAGGCGGGATGCGAACCCTTGACCCAGTGCACAATAGGCAAGAACTCTACCACTGTGCTATGACCCAATGTTTAAAATAGCAATTATTTGAATAAAATCCTACTGGAATATTTTATTTATTGAAAATTAAAACTTTAAAACAACATTTAATGAGAAAATAAGAATATTTATTGGAAACACAACGTTTCGATCTTATATTGACATCATCTTCAGTATTTTTTAAACGAGATAAATAATAAACCTTTTCCTATGTAAAATTAATTTAAAACTATTTATTTGACAGCTCTAACCTCTCGGCCAAAGGTGAGGGGAGGGACCCCTCGAATGAGAAACTTAATATAAATAAACCCTTCTCCTTAATACTCTCTTATCTTTAAAGGTGATTCACAAGTGCTAAAAGCAACATAACAAAGGGAAAACACCTGCAAGTTAAAGTCACCACTTTCACACTAATATTATTTATTTCCTAGGTGCGTTCATTTTTTTCGGTTATGAGGTTATTTTGTTTTTATTTTCAAAATGTCACGGAAAGTGAATCCCTGACCCAAGTAGCGAACCTCTACCTCTGTGCTATGCCTTAGGGCAGCGGTCGGGGAACTTTTTAATCATTACCCCAAAATATTTTTGTGTAAGTTGATATTACCCCATGGCGAAGAGCAAAAAAAAAAAATTAAAATTAAATATACAAATTAAACACTAGGTTATTTGTTTCAAAGGTTTTATTAATTAAAAATTAACACTTAATACGTATTTCGACAATTTCTTGTCATCATCAGAAGTGATTACATTCTAATTAAGTCTAATAAGTATTAGAATGTAATCACTTCTGATGATGACAAGAAATTGTCGAAATACGTATTAAGTGTTAATTTTTAATTAATGAAACCTTTGAAACAAATAACCTAGTGTTTAATTTGTATATTTAATTTTAATTTACAAAATGTTTCAACGAGAACCAACGGTCGAAAGTTTAAATCTTAAAAAAAAAAAAAAAAAAAAACGAAATCGCCTCTTTTTAGCATCTTTCATATTAAATTAAAAAGAATATACTTTTTACCCACAAAAGTTTCATTTTACCCCCAAAAATTTCATTTTTACCCCATTTGGGATAATTTACCCCGGTTCCCCGACCGCTGCCTTAGGGGTATTGAAATTTAATCTTTTAAAGCTGTTACTGAGGGTACAAAGGGATGTGGGAGTTCAGGTCCCCTAGAGGACCAAGAACTAACATTTTGAAGAAGAGGCTCCAATCCAATCTACAGCTACGCAAATTAAATTATTCTCCCCATAAAAAGTGAGATTATTTACTCTTAATATACCAATTTACTGATAATAAGCCCCACTGCATTGTAAACATCTCTAGAAAAAAAATATTTCGTCACTGATAATGGTCTGATTTTTATAATATATTTTTGATTACTGAACAGTTCAAATAAAGATAAATATGAAAATTAAAACATTAGTTAAAGTTTAAAGTTTTTGACACTTAATCCGCCCATGGGTCATAGCACAGTAATAGAGTTCTTACCTCTTGTGCTATAGAGGTTCACATCTTATCTCATGCGACATGCATTTATTTCAATTAACGGCTTTTCTAAATTGCCTCCAATGCCGATAAAAACATTTATTTTGATTTGATAAAATGGTGGATGAGTCAAATTAATACAATTAAATAAAAGCAACTACTACCTGTCACATTTCGTCCAAGAAGGAAAACACAAGTTGCTTTTATTTAATATTTATTTTGATACTTATATGTCATCATCAGAATTATTATTGTAAACATCTCTACATGGTGAAAAAAAACATAATATTCTAAAATGAATATAAAAGAGTAATTCTCTACCCTTATCTAATTTACTGATAACCTAAAACCACCCCAGGAAAAACTCCGAGGAAATCCGTTCACTAGTTTCGTATTCTATGCGTTATAAACAGACAGGAAGACTTCATCTTTTATAAATTGAGAAGGGAATTAATTAAATGCTCTTTAATTCATATTCTATTAATTGGGGGAGGTGGAAATTAGTTACCTCAACAATTGACACTTTTTCAACCCCCCAATTAAAGTATTATTTTAATACCATTCTAATTTATCGCTTTCGTTAGTGAAATTATTTGAGATATTTAAAGATAGTTATTAAGACCGGAACTTGTAATTTTTTTTTTTAAGATAATTTAGCAATTATTGTTATGAAATAATTCATTTGACGTTATTTATTTTTTTAGAGTGAATGAGAGAGGAAAAGAAAAATATTTTTCTCCTTATTAAAGTCACCACATAATATTTAAAAAAAAATTAATCACGGTTACTAGCAAAAATTTTCATTTATCGAATATCTTATATGAAAATAGGAAATTTAAATAAATATTTAGACACCTAAATGACTTTTCATAAAAATCTTTGTAAAATTCTTTACATATTAAAAAAAAATCGAAGAAAATCTGTTAAGTAGTTTTGTAGTTAATGCTTTTCAAAGAAAAAGTTAAATTTAAATCACACAATTAGTATTCTATAATTAATTATTTATATTAAATTTAAAAAAAAAATTAAAATTATTTGAATATTTTAATTATTAAAAAAAAAAAAAAATTCGACTAATGAAAATTGTCAAATATTTTCTAACGGCATTTAAAGAGAGAAATTTTTAATTAAGCCAAAAAATATTTTATTTAATTAATAATTAATTAATATAAAATTTAATTTTTACAATTAAATTGCCTTCTTTTTGAGGCAATTAGTGAGATTACAAAATCATATTTTTAATAAATTTATAACAAATTTAAATACAAGTGTTGTATATCATTTTACTCGGGAGAACATGTAGTTTCAGAATATACATAAAAAAATTACATGTAATTTAGTGGGAAAAAAATATTTCCTCGCTGATAATGGTCTGAGTATTATAAAAAAAAATTTTGTTTTTATTTTTGATTACTGAACACTTCAAACAAAGGTATATTATGAAAATTAAAAAAAAAAATTAATTTAAAAACAACACTATGTTATAAGTTTAACATAAGTTAACATTTTTAACACAATGGGTCATAGCATAGTAATAGAGTTCTTACCTCTTGTGCTAAAGAGGTACAGAAGTTCACATCTCATGCGACATGAATTTATTTCCATTAACGGCCTCCGATGCCGATAAAATGCATTAAAAATAAAAACACTTATTTCGATACATCATCCGATTTATTAAATCACTTTTAATGATGACAAATTAATAATTAAATTATGAAACTTATAACCTAGTTTTTTTTTTTTTTTAATTTTCAATATCTACAGGATTTAATTAATTAAATGAAATTTAAATTTATTTAGGCAATAAATTTAAATACAGACAAGCTGGAGGGCCTGGCAACGGAGTAGAGCAACCCAAGCGCGGCGAAACTTTAGATGGGTGACCCATTATGGACAAATGATATTTAATTCTAACATACAATATTTTCGATTAAATTAACTTTATCTTTACTTGGTCGGCAAAGTTAAAAAAAATTCACTCTTTCTATGCGTGAGTGTATGTGTGTGTGTAGTATAACATTAAATAAAGAAAGTTATTATATAAGACAAATTTATTTTTATTTTTTTTATCCGCATGTCAATTTCTCGTTTGTTTTTTTTTTCTTTTTACGTTCTGCATACTCGGTGTTTAAAAAAACCAATTGATGATCAATCAATCCCACTCCCTATTTAATTAAAAGGTATTTTTTTGGTTATTTAGACCCCGACTTGTAACCAAGTCGCATGAGACTGGCACCCTAGCACAAGAGGTAAGAACTCTATGTCTACGACCCAGGAAATCAAAATATTTAATTATTGGGAAGAAGATCAAAACCTAATCTAATGAATTCTTAGATCATAAAGAAAATGTTAATTTTAATATTTGAAGGTTTACTGGTTCTAAATCCGTAAGATGAAGTTCACGATAATTAAAACTTTATTGCCAGACAACTGTTGTGTGCACATTCTGGCAGTTTCGGTCCGAAAAAGACCATCATCAGACTTGAAAGATACATATTACTACAGTATATTATACTTCATGTGACATAGGGTTATTTTACACTAATTAAAATAATATTGACAGTAATCCTAAAAGAAAAATAATAGCTCAGGGGCTCACATCTTGAGGATGGCGACCACGTGCTGCCCTAGTGGGACCGGCAGTACTTTTGTTCTTTGTATGTCAATCTCTTCCCTTCTATATCTTCCACAGGCGTCGGACCGTGAGACGGGCCGGACTGTATTCCTTCCTAGTACTCGTAATATGTATATTTCAGGCCTGATGATGGTTCTTTCGGACTGTGAGATTGTGCACACAACAATTATCTGGAAATATTTAATCAACACTTCTGGAAACGCAACGTTTTGTCATCCAATGGAGGTAGATCGGGGGAACGTAATCAGGAAGAGTATCTGCTCGCAAAATAAAATATACTAGGGTATATATAACAATAATAAAATATTTAATTGAGGTGTATAATATGATTTATTTAAGGGTCAGGAAATCTCAAATGAGCAACGCAGCTAGTCGTTTTTTCAATTTTTATTTAAATGCAAAGTGCCAGGGCCAACGTTTCGGTCGCATATAGGACCAAGCCATTGTCAATTTATTATTCCTCTTGGAGTGAATCATTCACTCACTCTCAGTCCATGATAAAAACACTGTTTCTAATAATTTGATCATTGAATTTATTGCATTGTTAATAATTTCTTTGGCCAATATGACCAAGAGGAATAATAAAGCAATGGCTTGGCCCTGATGATGGTCCTATATGCGACCGAAACGTTGCACTTTGCGTTTAAATAAAAATTGAAAAAACGACTAGCTGCGTTGCTCATTTGAGATTTCCTGACCCTTAAATAAATAATAAAATATAATTTATCAAAAAAAAAAATAATAATTTAGGTAATTTTATTGAAATATATTTTTTTTTTTAAATTAAGGAAAGTTTGTGATTGAAGAAGCTGACGGTACCCCACTAACCACCGAGTTTAATGACTAATACTCCATCACGAATTTAAAAGGAGTAAATATTCAAATATTAAAATTTCATATTAGCACTGAAGATGGTCCCTGTATAAAGAGCGAAATATTGAAGTAGTGAGAGAGAAGAGGGCTGGCTTCTAATGTACGATTGATCAACTACTGAATATTTAATTATTATAGATAAAACAAATATGGAGGTTAGAATTTTTTTTAAAGAGGTTTTTTCACATTAAAGTTTTCTCAGCATCTTTTATTGAGTCCCCCGGAAGCTGGAAAGGTGCAGTATCGAGATCCGATCGTAGGTGGGACTTTTTTTTTATTATTATTTTGACATGGGAGAAAGAAGATAGAAAAAAAAAAAAAGGAACAGATGGCGAGGACCGATCGGTGATATAACTGTATCTCAAGAGTGTAAGGGAGACGGGGGTCGGGGGTAGGGGGGGGATTTGTCTTACATCCGCCTAAACTCCCACTCACCCTTAATAAAAGAAAAATCAAAGGTGAGTGTCTCCAATTCTTATTAACATCTTAATAGTTGATGTTAGAAATAGCAAACATCCGTTTAACTGTTCCTTCCTTGTTAGGTGACGTTTTTATCTTAAAAAAAAAAAAAAAGAAATCTTAAACCAAGAAAATAGTGGAGGTTTTGGATGACCCCGTGTTTTTTTTTTTAATGTATTTTCCGATCAATTCAATTGAAATTGCGAACCCCAGTCTCTAAGCACAAGAGGTAAGAACTCTACACACTGTGTTACGGAGTGCTATGACCCACGGGCTCGAATGTTGTTTAAATTTTAATTAATTTTTGCTGATTTTTATTACAATGTTGTATTATTGCTAAATAAGTATTAATTTCCGTTTAATTCAATTTAACAACATGTATTTTTATAAAAATGCATTATATGCTATATTGATAATTCTAAAAAATAATAAAAAAATCTGGTGTGACCGGTCGCACAGCACACAACTTTCTCTTACCCTTTGGCAAGAGAAAGTTGTGTACTGTGCTTGTCACGCCAGATTTTTTTTTTGTCGTGATATATTTAGTTGCTCTTAGCACTTTAGTTTTAAACTTGACCGCGTAGATGGCGCTGAGCTACGAATGCTTCCACATCAGTAAAGTGTACTTCAAACGATTTCCACGAAAAATTTCACTGATATACGTACTTTTTAAAGAGCACATGGGCGTACCCAGGATCAAATCTAGGGGGGGCAGATCATGGCCGTCCAGGGGGGGGGGGGTAGGTCATGGTCGTCCAGATTGTGAAATAGCTTTTTTTATATAGAGGGGGAATTAAAGGCATAAAAACCCTCGAGTCCTAACAAAAAAATCATTCCCCGTCGCCGTCCACCAATTTTGTTTCGTTTCATCACTTTATAAACATTTAATTTTTTTTTTTTTTTGCTTCTAGGGGGGGGGGCAGCTGCCCCTGCTGGGTACGCCCGCCCATGAAAGAGCATCTAAAAAATAGTTCATTTATGAATTTTAAACAAAATCGTTGGAGCATATTGGGTAAGAGAAAATAAAAAAAGAAAAACAGTTTGTTCAAAAATATAAAGATAGAAACATAGGGTAGCCAGGCGAGGGGGAAGGAGTTTGGTGGTTCAAACCGAGGGTGGGGGCCTTATAAAACAAAAAATTGGATTTAATTTGCTCTGGCTTAAAAAAAAATTATTAAATAAAATAATTTTATTAAATAAACCCTGGTATAATTATACATTGTATAGAAATAGGCATATACCAACTGCCAGGGGTTCGTATCCCGTCTCATGCGACAAAAAATTTATTTCAATTGGATTAACTATCACGGGGTCAAATGGCCTTCGATGCCGAAAAAAGATTTTAAATAAAATAAGGACAAAATATAAATGTTCTTATTTTTAAAAGTACAGTATTAAATAATACAATTATGAAAAAAAATAAATAAATAAAATGATTTGACTACTGTCTACTAAATATATAAATTTTAAGTTTATAATAAATTTTTTACAAGTTTGAAAAAATGTGATTAAATGTCTTTTTTTTTTTTTTTAAACATTCACACTTTTTCTCATTCACCTCACATTCACACAGTCTTTTCGGCAACTGAGGCGATATAAGACTTTGACGATAACCGTTGTAGAGAATATATCTATTGTGGGGTCAGGCATTTCTATTTAAGTCATCTGGTATCCAAATGGCTTAAATAAAATCATCGGACTGCCTGGGTCCAACCCGCAACGTTTGGTATAGGAGGTAGGCGTGCTACCTACTACGCCAGATTAAATGCCTAAAAGAACGCTACTCGATTTTTTTTCCACCAAGGATGTATTAATAAAAAAAAAAAACAAGAAGGCCTTTTGTGAGAATAACCCAAAAGGAAGAAAATTGGATTTTCGATGCCTCATTACCTGGGGGAGGTGGAGGCAAATTCTGTCTTGAACCCCCCCCCTCCCCATCAAAAATTTCTGGCTACGCCTCTGGATAGAAATTGAAAAAGAAACAAAAAATTATATTTATGCAAGTTTTGTTGTGTTGGTGGTTGTTGAAATAAAAAAACAGTTGTTTTTGTTGAAGCTTTAGTAACTGAGTCAGTGATGGTTATATCAGGCCTGAAAATTATTAATTATCAGCCCTGATGAGTATCTTAGCACAAGAGGCAAGAACCTCTCTATTCACTGTGTTACGGACCTAGCACAAGAGGCAAAAATGAACACTGCTATGACCCTGGGACTCCTATGTTGTTTAAATTTTAATTAATTTATGTTTATATATATTATACCTGTTTGTAACATAAAATTCGATACTAAATGGAATTTTTTTTTCATAAATAAGGAATTTTCCGGGGCTGTTTTAGGGGATTAGAGGTTCTTTTTAGGGGACGTAAAATTTAATTTGGGATGTGTTAATTTGTGTAGATTCTTAGGGATATAACTTCATAAAGTTCTTTGCCCTCCTAACCCTAAAATTGTTTAGAAAATATGAAATGCTTCTTTCTCACACTGGGTTGACGCCGAAGGCGGCGGCGCGGCTAGTATAGTATATATAAGTTGCATTTGTAATTACGTATAATAAAGAACAACTTTATCTTTAAAGTTATTAGTATTACTGTATATATACGATTTAAAGAATTTGATTTTATTGGGCTATAGAAATTAACATCAGCTAGTTGGACGTGGAGTACAAATCCCGTAATATGCGGTAGATAAGAAAAAAAAAGACATTAATTTAATGTATGAAATATTGAGTAACGTTTGGCTTAGTCTCTATATTTCTCAATTGTGCATTATTTAATGAGCGAATCGATAGGATAGGTCAGGTTAGGAATGTATGGAAATAAAAACAATCAATCGATTTAAATAATTGGTTGCAAAACGTTCCTTCTCTTTTTAAACACCCTTAAAAAGAAATATTTCCCCCTTTAAAAAAAAATCCTAGCTCCGCCACTTCAATTAAATTAGAGCAGTTGCTATCATGGGACATAAGAAATATTTCTCTGCATTAAATCCCACAAATATTGTTTACGTAATTTAAATTGAATAAAAGGCCAGTGGGTCATAGGCACAGCGGTAGAGTTCCTACCCCTTGTGCTAAGGATAAGAAGTTCGCATCCCATCTTATACGACAAAAATTTATTTCAATTGAATTGGCTACCAAGATGGAGCCTTAATGGCCTTCAATGCCGAAAAAGACCTTAAATAAGAAATATATATATATATCTTGTTTTTTTTTTGGCATCTGAGGTTATTTTGTTGTTAGAGTGAATCTCCCAAAAACGGCGGAATTCTTCCACTGTGCTACGTCTCCGAACTAATACATATTATAATATTTTGTAAATTAAATTAAAAAAAATTTAAGGCAACAAAAAGAAATTTTTTAACGCCTTTAATCTTTTATGCAACTTTCAGTATGAGAGTTCTGATATATTTACTGATATACAGAACCGAAGCCAGAGTGAGGAGAAGAAAATATTTATTTATAACAATTTTTCAAGGCTACCAACCTTAAACTTAAATGAAAATTAAAAAAAAAAAAATATATTCTAAAAAATAACATAAAACAAAAATACGAGACATATGGTGGACTTTAGAGCGTTACTCTTCAGTCAGTAGTGTCAGAACTGACACTGATTGGTTACTTTCATGGGAATTATAAAGATGGGCTCCCGTTTCCTTCTTCTGGGGTAGGCATCTCAAATAGAGTTGTATAATTTTTTGCCATGAGGTGGATTTGAACTCGAGTTGTCTACGATCATTCGCTTAGCTTAACATCTTTATCGTGCTCTAGACCAAACTTTATGTTACAACGCCTCCCTTAAAAATATTTAATCATCTGGCCCCTCCCCCCTCCCCCATTTTGTAAAATAATACAAAAACAAAGATTTTTAATGCTAAAAAATATAGATTTATATTAAAGCGAAGTCAATAAAAAAAAAAATTCCTACTCATATGCAGCCAAAATTATTGTGACGTTTCGGCCATCTTAAGAATCTTGAAGGCGAAGAATAAATGAAATTTTAATTTTGAATGAAAAATGACAATTTTAATTTTGAAATTAAAATTTCATTAATTCTCGCCTCCGGTCCTGAAGATGGCCTAAACGTCACAATAAAATAAATAATTTTGGCCGCATTTGGAAAATTGCTCGCTGTGGCTAATATTCGCGCCTCCCCTTAGACTAGTCCGCGCCTCCCTAGGGAGGCGCGCCTCACAGTTTGGAAAACGCTGCTTTAGATCTTTAAGTTTGAATAAAAAAATTATGAACAATCGAACAAATCTGGCGTATTTAATTTTGAATTTAATCCTAAAACAAAATATGTTTTTACCCCTGGGTCATAGTAGCAGTGATAGAGTTCTTGCCTCTTGTGCTAGAGGGTCAAGGGTTCCCATTCCGTCTCATGGGAAAAAAATAATAAATTGAAATAAATGGCCTAAGATGCCGAAAAAAAAGATCTTTTTTTTCAGTCGGAGCAAGTGCACAGTACTTGATAACGGCTGTAGAATGAGCAATCGGAACTTTGTACAGTATTTTAAATAATTAATAACAAAAATAACAAAAATGATTAAAAACTCCCCTAATAAGATCTTTTTTTGTCGAATTCAGACGATACTCAATAATAATACGATAGGCAATTATTCCATTTGGTATCCAAATGATTTAAATAAATATTCTTGTGATCCAAACCCACCACGAGGTTACCAATATTGTCAACATCTCGTCTAAGGTGAGGTGTAATTAAAAAGGTCTTTTAAATAATATGTAAAATTGGATAAGAAAAAATATTTATGTGTGTGTGTGTGTGTGTGTGTATATGTGATGATTATCAATTTTTCCAAGTTGTCTTTTGAAACACAGAGCAAAAGAGAGAGATAGAGACAGAGAATTCGCTTTCCCCTAAGTCCTTTTGCATTCGCGACAAGCAAAGAGCCAGCCATTGGCCAATACACACACACACACACACAAAACAAACATGCACGCACGCACGCACAGCCCATTCGCCTCTTACTTTTCCCCAGGACCAGACCAGAATTATTGATGACCAACTCCTTCTTCTTCTTCTTCTTATAGACGGACTTATCCTTCTTCAATTTAATCATAATCAAGTAATAGAAAGTGGCAAGTGGTTTAAAAAAAAAAAATCCCCCCATTTTATTGCAACATGATGATGATATTATGATCCGTTTACAGAAAACTATGATGGGTAATATCGTATTCTAACCCACCAAAAAAAAAAAAAAAACTTCTTTCTCTTATTGAATTTTTTAAAAAGAATATATGAAAATTCAAATTTATAGTGACGTTTTTCAAATAATATATTCTTAAAAAATTGCCCCATCCCCATGAACTAAATGCTTGAGACAGAAATCGAAACTCTGACCCCATAGCACAAGGGGTAAGAACTCCACCACTGTGCTATGACCCAGTTTCTTCTGTAAGCCTACCTTTAAGAATGGACTTGGTTAATTACTTCTGGGGCCGTAGATATCATATCTCTAGATGCTAGGTTCGCATCCCGTTTCATCCAACAAAAATTGATTTCAAATGAATTGGATACCAAATAAAATAAAAAGATTATTCTTTTTTATTTAGGCTAAACTCCAAAATAACAATTAGTTAATGAAGTCTTTTTTTTTTAGTTTTAGCTACAAGCGCTCACTTCGCTGCGCTCCAATGAAATTATGATATTTAAAAATATAGATGAATAATAATTAAAATTTATTTATATGGATGAATAGAGTAACTATTTATTCGTATTTAAAAAAAAAAGGAGCTGGAAAAAGTCAAAACCTGATTGAGATTATGCAATTTTTCACATGACTTTATAAATAAATATAGTTTAGTAATAAAGAACGTGTCCAATTTAAAAGTTGATTGAAGTAAAAAAAGAAATCATTTTTATAGTAATTATTAAAATAACTATTTAATCACAAACAGCTTTTAGAGAGACAATCAAAGAGATGTGTTCAAAGAATTTTCAGTACATGCATCTTTGGGGCATCAAAGAGGTCAAAGCAATCACAAGAGAGGCAGTAATTCTGGGCCAGATTGTTCTAGAGGTCAGGGGTTTGCTAGATTCTTGACAGGTGCACAGTGGTAGAAAGAAGACTCTCACCCCTTGTGCTAGAAGTCAGGGATTAGCTAGCTTCTTGGTCAATGCACAGTGGTAGAAAGAACTCTCGCCCCTTGTGCTAGAAGTCAGGGATTAGCTAGATTCTTAGTCGATGCACAGTGGTAGAAAGAAGTCTCACCCCTTGTGCTAGAAGTCAGGGATTATCTAGCTTCTTGGTCAATGCACAGTGGTAGAAAGAACTCTCGCCTCTTATGCTAGAAGTCAGGGATTAGCTAGATTCTTGACAGATCCAGTGGTATAAAGAAGTCTTACCCCTTGTGCTAGAAGTCAGGGATTAGCTAGATTCTTAGTCGATGCACAGTGGTAGAAAGAACTCTCACCCCTTGTGCTAGAAGTCAGGGATTAGCTAGCTTCTTGGTCAATGCACAGTGGTAGAAGAAGAAGTCTCACCTCTTGTGCTAGATGTCAGGGGTTTGCTTCCCATTTCAAGTTTGTCTAAACTATATTGGATACTAATTAATTTAGAAAAAATGGCTTCGAACTTCAGATTCCAAAAAGACCTAAAACAACTTAGGGAACAGGGGTGTCCAATTTAGCTGAAAAAAGTGGTTTAAACTTTAGTAATCATTTTAAACAAAAATCCCCTTAAAATACAATTAGATAATCAAGGGGGGGAGGGGAGATAATACATTTCTTGCTATTGTTGACAAGAAGGCGGGGGTTGGAAATTTGCTTAGATGATTTTTTTTACAATTTCAGAAATTTTAATACTTTTTTTGAAGTTTGAAGAAAAATCTCAAAATATAGACTAAACTTATTAAGTTGTGGGGTGTGAGATTGGGAGGAATAAAACCAGCGTTGTCGAACACCTTTAGACTTTTATTCAAGCAGACGTTTCGGTAACCATAACGGTTGCCATCCTCAGTGCCATTGAAAGTTTTTTAAGGTGTCCCTGTCATATATGCTGCTTCCTATACTATATAATATATCATATATGACAGGGACACCTCTTCATTGGCACTGAGGATGGCAACCGTTAAGGTTACCGAAACGTCTGCTTGAATAAAAGTGTAAACGCAACGCTGGTTTATTCCTCCCAACTCTAAACTTTATTACATTTGCACAATTTTTATTTATTTTATGACCAGGGTTTTGGTCACCATTCGACCATCGTCAGGTCTTTAAACAAAAAATCAACCAAGTCAACTCGGTCTAATCAACATTATGGAACCCACATAGTTAAATGTTATTAAAAATTATACATATAAAAATAATTTCCACATAGTCTTTATTTTCATCTTTGGCTTCAACTTGCAAAAAGTAGTAAACTTTCTGTACATTTGTTTATATATTTTTGCATCTCCTGAATTCATCAAGGAGTTTTTTTTTTTGGCTATTTCAAAACCTTTATTTATTTCAATTGATTGGTAGAAAAGTTTTGTCGTATGAGACGAGATGCGAACCTCTGACCCTCTAGCACAAGAGGTAAGAACTCCACCTCTGTGTTACCCCCCCGTAAATAAATTTAAATGGCTCCTCACGATTGTTATAATAAAAAGAATACATAATTTTATTGCAAGTTATAACGTTATTTTATTTTGATTTGTTTCAGGTAAGAGATCTTCTTCAATTGATCTTCATAACATCTTCATAACGGGTAAATAAATGCAAAATGAAATAATCCTTTTTAAATAAATTATATTAAACAAGTTAATAAAACATTTAAGCAGCTCATTATTCATATTTCGGATGTAGTTAACCAAGTCGACAAATCTTTATAAAAAAATTTAATGTATTAATGTTCAAATGATAAGAAAAAAAAAAACAAATCTGTCAAAAAAATCACAAAAAAAAATTACAGATTTGAACATTTATGCTATTCCATAACGGTGCAAATTAATAGATATTTAAGATGCTCTTAAATTTAAGCAGCGCCTAGTAAAGACAGGCATAAATGTCAAACGATGCATTTAACTTTTTGTATTTATTATTTTTGGTTTCGACTATTTTTCAAGTACTGTGCACTCAAGTGAACTAACCTCCAAGGGAGACTTACGTGAAGTTAGTAGCATTTTATATGCAATGAGATTAGCAATCATCCTCATGAAGTTAGATACTATCATCAAGTTTTTGAATTTGATTTTTAACAATAATAATATAAACAAAGAAGGAAATAATAGGCTTAATAAAGTTTAAAATGAGAAAGCTGTTAATTAGATATTAAGGTTCGATTATTATATTATACAATAAAGGAATTTTATTAAAATTAAATTCAAAAAACGTATTATAAACAATCAAGCTTTTTAATGTAAACACTTGCTTTGATTATTGTGTCTAACTTCCTGGGGATGATTGTATATGTTGCTAACTTCATTACATATAAAATGCTACCAACTTCACGTAGGCGTCCCTTAGAGGTTAGTTCATTTGAAGCGCACAGAACTTGAAAAGAAAATAACTAGTCGATAATTTTATACAAAATGTGGTTTATAATTAAAAACTCCCATAATAATAATAATACAAACTACAAAAGCTTTAATAAAAATATTGGTGGATTGGACCTTTAGCGAGAATTTGAATTTCAATCCGAAATCCTAAATCCCTGATTGGATCAATTTTTTTTGTAATTTAATATCGCAAAATATGTGAACCTCTGACCCCTACCTAGCACATTTTGCTATGACCCAGGGGGCGGAATTTAGGAATTTTAATTTTTATGAAAAGATCAAAGAAATCTTTATTTATTTATATTCTTTGAATGATTTTAAACAAAAAAAAGTAAAAAAAAAAAAATCGTGTTAATCGTTGCTTGTGTGTTGTCTTTGACAACTTCCTTATGTATTTTTTATGAGCCCTGGGTAGGTTGGAGGGTATGAGGCGCGTATTTGAAATTAGGCGACTTCCGTGGCTGCGTAGTAGAGTGACGACGACGTCGAGGGGGCGGGGGGGCGGGGGCCACCCCAAGCAGTGCGCGTTCGATAGCGGGGCATCGACTTCAACTGACTTAATTGTTTTTTTTTTCTTTTCTTTTTATCTCTCACTCTCATTCAATCAATCTTTGATTAATTTACGCATCTATCAATAGCATTATTTCAGATTTATTTCTTAGTTTAACGTTTTTTTTTCATTTCTATGATAAAATGTGGAATATTAAAAAAAAAAAAGGAATCGAAACGTTTGAATTATAAATTATGTTGTGATTGAATTCCTCACAATCATATCACTTTGTGGCACTGAGACCAAACAAGAGCAATTTTAATAATTCTTGCTCAAAAAAATTTGCCATTTGCGAACCCCTGACCCCAACTAGCACAAGAGGAAAGAACTCTACCATTGTGCTATGACCCAGGGTCAAATCCAAGAGATTTTTTTTTCTTTTCCATTTCTTATTTGTTTTTTAGGCGATTAAAAGTATAATATTTAATTGAAGATTAATGAGTGATGCCGAGAAACATACAATTAAAAAACCGCCATGACGCACAGTGGGCTGAAATCGAAAAAAAGCGGCCAAAATTATCTTTTTTTTGGCGGATTTTTACAAAATTAAAACTATACATACATAATCATATGTTCTTCTATACCCTTCAATATTTTCATATTTTACCGAAAGGGGTTGAAATTACCCCTTGACAAAGTTGAAAAAAAAAATTATGATGTGTGAAATATAAAGTAAAACATATGTCAAAAAACCAAAAAAAATATGCGGTTTATTTATTTTTACAATAATCATATATGGGGTGAACTACCCCTTACTGAAGGGAGCAAAAAAATATTTTTTTTTTTGATAATTACAAGCAATATGTCTTTATATACATTTTAATGGATGCTGATTCCAAAGATGCCATCTATTTTTACTAAAAACATTCATGGGGTGAACTACCCCTTACTCAAGGTGTTAAAAAAAATTTTGCTTTGATAATTACAAGCAATATGTCTTTATATACATTTTAAAGGTCACTCGTTACGAAAATGTCATTTAGGGCCGTATTCATAATTGAAACTTGTTTTTGTGCTTAAGTCTGACTCCATGAAGTAAGACTTTTTTGAACAAGTCGATCTAGTTCGCTTATGATTTCATAAACATTATTCAAGCAAGACTTTTTGAAGTCAGAGTTCCAATAAACATTGCTTGTTTGCCAAACCAATTGCTTCGTCAAGTCAACGACTTCGGCTATTCTCGGCTCCGATCGGATACAATCGGCAACCTTCGGCTAATATGGCGAGTCAAAAATTTCAAAGAATAAAATATTACAGAAATATTATATTATTGTGAAAAAATAATTTGACCTTTTGTGAAGTAGGCAACATAATAAAATTGAAATTAATTTAAATAAATACTATAAATTAAAACATTTAATTAAAAATAATTAATTTTTTACAAAAATATAAAAATTAAAAAAAAAATAACAAAAATATAAAAATTAAAAAAAAAAAAATAAACAAGGACAGCTGAATTAAAAACTTTAGGTTAAAAACTATAATAGGCCTTAATATACATAGAAAATATATTTATTAATAAAAAAAAAAAAATATATAGACACATATTTTGAAAAAATAGTAAGAATTGTTCTAAATATCTTTACAAAGGATTTTGGTTTCTTAGGTAAATAACAAATATTACATGTACAATGAAAATTTAATTTATTTAAATTTTGTTAATCATAAAACTAAAATGTATTTTTATATTATAAAGAAATGAAAATTCATTTATTATAGTAAATATAACTTGATTGTGATTTCAAGCTTGAAGATTATGATTTATAACCATCTGAACTGAATGTTCAGTCGAAAATTGCTAAAAAAAACTACCGTGTTTTATTTTATTAACCATCAACACTTAGTTCATCATAAAAAACACTTAAATATAAATTTAAATCATAATTGTGGGAAGTATCTAAAATAAATATTTTAGTTATTATTAAAGATTATATTCCAAATGTAAATTTAATAATTAATAGTTATTTAAAAAAACTATTCATTTATTTTATAATAATATAATAATTTTCTTTTTTTTAATATAATTCAAAATAGATGAAAATATTTTTATTAATTATTATATTCAAGTGGAAATTTGAATAAATTTTTTTTTTTTTTGTTTGTTTTTCTTTGTTTTGTTGTTGTTTTGATAAAAATTATGAATTTGTTATTTGTAAATATTAGGTTAGAAATTTTTTTGTATTCCGAGTTTGTTGTTGTGTAAAGGATTGTTGTTTGTGTATGAATCGAAAGATTAAATTTTTAGTTGTTGTTCAATAAGTCTCGATTATGAACCTTATTTTTTACAAAATATATAGATGGGGTAAACTACCCCTTACTCAAAGGTTCAAAAAATATTTTTTTTTTGATATAAGCAATACGTCTTTATATACATTTTAATTAATGGATTGCTGATTACAAAGATGACTTATTTTCTCTTCCCTCAACATTAGGGGGGGGGGGGGGGGCTCGAGCCCCTTGGAATTGGCTTCTATGTCTCTGTCATTATATTTAAATAAAAATGATTTGTCAAAAAAATAAAGCGCTAGCCACTAACTTGTGTTTTATGTTCCTGTTTACCACTTTCTCTCTCGCTGATTGGCCAGAGACAGAGGAAGTGGAGTCAGTGAGGGAAATTTAAAACTTTAAATTTCAGAGCAATTGCAAAATTTCCAAACAAAGAGCAAGAATGATGCATTTGCTCGCCGAAGGCGTTCAAGGGGCTTTACCACTTGTATACAAAAATAATATAGTTATTTCAATAAAATTAATAAGAATATGAACAAGAAAAGATAAAATTTTCAAATATTGGATATTCCCTTTTCATAGATTATTTTTTCAAAAGATTACAAAATCTGAGGCCCCACCTTAAAATTTTATGGTCATTCTAATAATAACCTGGTTTTATTTTGTCCGTCAGCCCTTTGTCACATTTCAATATTAGGGTAAAAGACATTGTTGTACCTCACATTACACTCCGTTAACATTACAATTACAGCCAAGGTCTAATGGGGGAATATAAAATGCTGTTAACAGAAAAATAGCCCCCCCCCCTTCATTCAGCATCTCGTTTTTTAATTATAATAATAAGAAATTTTTTTTCCAATTTTCTAAATGTTAAAAATGAAATAATAAGTAATTTAATAAAATGTATTAATCAATTTGTATAAAAGAATAAATAACATATAGACAAAAGATTGAATGATCTTAAAAGCCTGGATTTATATTTTAATATACTGTATATATTAATACATTGAAATAAAGAAATATTATAAATGAATTTGTAATAGAATTTATCAAATTAGAATGCCCGAGGTCAAATGGCTTTCTTGATGCAAAAAAACCTTGGCTGTAATTGTAATGTTGGTAACGGAGTGTAATGTGAGGTACAACAATGTCTTTTACCCTAAATGTTGAAATTGTAATTTTTGTTAACATTATCATTTTTTCAGTTTCCTCTGAAGAAGAAGAGCCTTTGTGGGTTTGAAATATCAGGAATGAAACTCAATTGGGGAAAAATAAAAGAATCTTGTTTTTTGTTTTTTTTTTCCTCCCTACATCCTTGCCGAAAAGACAGCGTCGTGGCGGTTTTTTTAACTATAATATTTAATTACGATATACCTATATTGTTCAGGAACATTTATTTACAACAATTAATTGTAAAGGGAGGCGATAGGCCGAGAGGATAAAGCAGTTAAGCTTATAATACAATTTAAGGTTCAGGAAATCCTAAATGAGCAACGCAGCTAGTCGTTTTTTTCAAGTTTTAGTGCCAGGGCCAACGTTTCGGTTATGTGAACGAAACGTTGGCCCTGTTTAAATAAAAATTGAAAAAACGACTAGTTTGGGATATCCTGATCCTTAAATTGTATTATCAGCTATACACCTCAATTAAATCTTATAATTCTAAACTTGAGTTCAAATCCACTTTATGCGCAAAAAATTATCCAACTCTATTTAAGATGTCTCTTCCTGAGGAAGGAAATGGGAACCCGCCTCAGTGTTATTCCTATCAAATGTCAGTTCTGGCATTAATGACTGAAGAGAGAAATTGAAATAAATATTCATCGGATTGTCTTAATTAATTAACAAATTCTTAAAAATTTGATTTGTATATATATTCTGGTAAACAACTACAGAATGCACCTTTAAATTATCGATAATAAAAAAAAATTGTGTGCTGTGCGACCAGTCACACCAGATTAACTCCCCCCCCCCCCGAGAAACTCCTCTGGATCCGCCATTCGAACCCTCGACCCTTGGTATACAAGGCAGGCGCGCTACCAACTAAGCCAAGCACGAGGGCCAAAATAATATTTAAAAAAATTTAAATGAATGAAAATTTTTAATTTATTCAAGTTATTTTTCGGCATCTGAGGCTATTTAAATCAATTGATTGTTCGGCAATTCAATTGGAATTGTCTCATGAGGGTAGATTCGAACCTCTGACCTCTTCTAGCACAAGAGGCAAGAACTCCACCACTGTGCTATGACCCAGGGGCAAATTGTTATATTGTTACAAATGATTATTTTGATAATCTATAAATTAGGCTCCAAGGTTTTTATTATTTTACAGCGATTGTTGTTATGGTATTGTTGCCGATCGGGTGGGGGTGTCATCACCATCATATCCATGGTGTTAGGAGGAGGTGGTGGTCGTCAATAGTGGGGATGGCGAGCGCCCGAAGGAGAGGAAAAGGGAGGGAGGGAGGGGGAGGGAAAAAGGGAGGAGGAGGAGGAGAAGAAGGAGAGGGAGGGAGGGAGAGAGAGAGAGAACCGAACGCCGTTTAGTTGAGTCGCGGCGCTCGACGAGTTCGAACGTCTCAGAGAGCAACGAACGCAACGATAAATAAAAAAAAAAAAAAAAACGCCTACTGCTTAGTGTACCCACCGCACACTCTCTCTCTCTCTTTCCTCAATCTATCTATCTACTCCTGGTGGATCTGTGTAAAGTGATTTTTTTATTTACGGATGTGCGCGTGTGTTTGTACGCCTGTCAGTGCTGCTGCGGTGACATAATTAAGTGCTTTTATAAGAGAGTGCAGTGACACCTGCACGTGTCTGTGTTGTTGTTTAAATTGTGTGTGTGTGTATGTGATTATGCCGCGTCCAGTCAGGTAAAAAAACACACACACATACACATTTCTTCGGGATGACTTACAACGCTGATAAAGGCCAACCTTACCATCATCAGCGAAAATGTTTGAAATGTGGAACACTGTGAGCCCTAAGCTCGAAAGTGGTGTACAACAACAACAACAACAGCAGCAGCAACAGCAACAACAGACCCAACTTCAACCACAGCAACAACAACAACAACAACAACATTCTCCACACTCATCTTCGGGCTCCATTAAAGGTAGATATTTTAGAGACTTTAACGACCGATTATTTTTTTACCTACGGGTATTTCATAATCAACAAACTTTTTCTTGATTGTATAATGTTGAAGAAAAAAAAAAAAAAAAAACTCGTATTACATGTGACTATATATAAAAATGACATGACACTTTCGCAAATTGATTGATCAACTTTCTCCAAAAAAGAGGAACTAAAAAACGTGTGCTTTTTTGTTTCTTAAATGAAAAATCAAAAAAAAAAAAAGACACCCATGGGTCATAGACACGGGGATGGAGTTCTTACCCCTTGCATACTAGAAGGGGTCAGATTCCAATTTTCAATTGAATTAGCGGGGCCCAAAAATATCCTTGTTAAAAAAGAGCAACGTTTCAATATAATTGTTACTTTGCTCAGTTAATAAAAAAAAAAAGGTGTATTTTTATTTTATTAATATATTTCGCAATTTTTATATTTATATTTCCCTCTTAATCATGCTATAGTTAGATAATTTAATAATTAAATTCCTGAAGAAGCTAGTAAACTTGATGAAACGTCGTCTGAGATTTTATTTACTTCAGTTTTATCAGCATTAAGCTACGATTCTTGACTTGCTCAGACCTAAGTTTAATAAAATATACAAAAAATAGTTACGAAACGTAATAATAATGATGCTATAAAAATTATTTATTTAATAAAGTTTCTAAATAAAAAAATGAAGAAGAAATTGTTGCGATAGTGTTTAATTTCGACAAAAGAAATTTGAATTTAAATTCGTTGCTGCCACTGCAAGGGCGGATACAAGGGGGGGGGTAAAGGGGATAATTACCCCCCCCTCTCCCGAGATTTGAGTGTATGTTCTGGTAAACAAGTACTAAGTTTTAAAACCAAAATTGTGTGCGGTGTGACCAATCACCCCAGTTACCCCCTCCACCTGGGTTCACCACTCTGCCACTGCCATATCCGATAACTAATTGTTTCTTAACGATATCTGGCCGATAGAGGGTGTTGAGACAAAAAAAGATGATGAGATGACGAGGGTTTCGTAGCGGTACTTTTTAGACAAAAAAAAAAAGCTTTCGTTTCGCTTTTTTTTTTTTCTATTTATATATATATTTTTTATATGAGGGTGTGTGTGATTGAGTTGAGTGGAGTGGGAAGAGCCGAGGGGGCCTATTAGGTAGGCAACCTGAGAAAGCATTTGGGCCAAGTCCCGTTAGAGAGCCCGGAAACATCGACCGACCGGCTAGAAAGAAAGAAAACCTTTAGGCTTTAGAAGGAATGTCTTCGTGTCAGCAGTCAGTTTTAGGATTATATCACAGGGAAAAGTTATAAATTCTTTTGTTTTATACATATGGATGTATGTATGCCTAAAAAAAAAAACATGTGTGTAACAAAGAATTTAATTATTGATATTATAGCCAATTGCTTTTTGTTTTAACTAAAAGAAAAATACATTCTTCAGGTTTATAAAATAATTGAAAAAGTTTTATATTCTTTGAAGCCGGCCCATCGTTTAGCCGGATGATTTAGTGTTGAGAACTTATACTACTTGTTAGTTTGAAAAATACTCTGTTTATATTTTTTTATTGACGAGATGAATCTCCCTGGACTCGAACCATGACTTCCCTTAGTGCACCTGGGTCGTAGACACAGTGGTAGAGTTCTTACCCCTTGTGCTGAGGTTCGCAATTCCTTTTAGTGAGCCTAAAATCAATAGATTAATTAACTATTGTATTTATTATTATAGAACTCAATGCTTTCTAATGGGAAAATCGTTTATTTCCAAAAATATCTTTGAACGAAAATTTTGAGTATTTTTACTGGATTTTCCATAAGTCTCAGAAAGTTGATCAAACACGGTGATTATTATTATTTTTATTTATTTATTTATTTATTTTTTTTTTGAGGGGTATAGTCGTAAATTAATAGATTAATTAATCGTCCCGATAATCAATTTATATTTTCTCATTATCATTTCTGAATTTTGTCATGAGGTAGAAAGCTTAGAGAGAGAAACCTGGCGCACCTCGGGATTGGTATGTGCCATAGTGCACGTGAAACTATTTGTTGTGTATGTTATATGGGATTTTGTGTATTAATTTACGACTATACCACTAAAAAAATAATAATATTCACATGTCTGTCTGTTTGATCAACTCTGATAATACTTCTGTCTTAAAATTCACAAATAGGGAGGCTCAAAAATATTTTTGAAAATCAATTTTCCCATTAGAAAGATTTAAGTTCAATAATAATAAGTACAGTAGTTAATTTTTGTTTTAATTTGAGTCTTTTTAAGATGTGAACTCCTTGCCTCTAGCACACGAGACAAGAACTCTATGACCCAGTGACAAAAAAAATTTTTTTTTGTTTCAACACAATTACAGAGGGTCCGCCGCAGGTGGGCTCAAGCCAGTTGGAATTTCTTTAATAGAAATTATTTCCCACAAATTTATTTAACATTACGGTGTGATTTAATAAAAAATATATATACGATATGGGTGGCAGACATTACAAGCAAGCAAGTCATGGATGCCATTTCTGACGATGGAGTTTCTTCATAAATTAAATGTCATCTTCTATTTTGAATATCTAATGAGAATATTTCTTTAGATAAAAAAAAAAAGAAGACACGCCTATTATGTTAAATTTTTTATATGTTCAAATATTTACATTTTTTTTTTTTTTTTACTTTGTGTTAATGTCTCTCTGTTTATTTTGATACTTTTTTTCTTTTGTATCAGGTATTTGAAATTAATTTTTCGATTTTATCGATATTAATACAATAAAAAAAACTGCATGGAACATAAGCGAACGCCTAGAGGGTAGGCAACTCTTCTTTCATTGAATAAAAAAGCTTTTTTGATTTTATTTATTAAAATTTAAACTTTTGTAGTCTGTATTATAAATTAAATTTCTATATATATAACAAATCAAATAACAATTTTCATTTAGAACTGAACGCAAAGTGTTTTTAAAATGCCTATTATTTAACACAAATATTGAGCCAATAGAATAGGTTCTAAAAGGCCTCTGATGCCTGAAAACATCTTAAATAAAAACCTAAGTCAAAAGAGATTTGTTATTTTGAAGTCCCTTTGGTTTAAAAAATTCAGAGATTTGGGTTCGGGTCCCATTAACCCATAAAATTTATCCTTTTTTTTTATTAAATCATTTTAATTTTTATTGAATAAAATTGTTTTCTGAGTAAAAACAATAAATTTAAAAGACCTTAAATTAAAATATAGGTAAGAGAAAGTAATAAGAAAGGGTAGAGGTTCAGATTCCTGGAAATCTGATGAATATTTATTTCAATCAATTGATATAAATAAATGCGCCTGGTTATCAGAATTAAATATTATTATACGTAGTATACAGTAGATACCATAAAGAAAAATAAAAAAAATCTCATAGACTTGTCCCTGGGTCGTAGTACAGTGGTAGAGTTCTTGCCCCTTGTGCTAATATGGGTCAGAGGTTCGCAGCCCTATTTCAATTGAAATCGACTACAAATCAATTGAAATAAATAGAGTCTAAATAGCTCATGATACCAAAAAAAATCTCTTAGACATATATTGTTTAGAAAAGTTTTTTTCTTAATTTCTTCTGTTTACATATATTTTTCTTCAGGCCATGTTCATATTTAATATAACTTGAAGAAGTAATTAAACATATAACAAATAAATAACAACTTTTCGCTAAAATATGCCAGTAGAGAGAACTTTGTTTGTTTTTTTGCCTAATCAATTATTAATATAAACTTTGAAACCAATAAAATAAATTGTTCCTTCTCCCCCACTGGCAACTTTTTCCATATTTATTTATTATTTACAAATACAGTTGTTTATTTATTTATTTTGCCAGCATTTCCGCATCAGGGAACTCTCTATATGTAAATGTGATCAAATGACAAGAGTAGAGAGAGAGATAGATAGATAGATGCAAAACTCCATCGATTCCTCTTTTTTTTTTCTACACGTGCAACAACAACAACAAGTACAGCTTTAATTGTAGAGTTAGTCATTAAGAGAGATCAATTCTCTTAATTATGAGAAAGCAACTTGTATTTAAAAAAAAAAAACAGTTACAATATGATCGCATGCGGAAAATTCAACTGTATAATGCTAATAATATCCTTTACAAACGTTAATTTTATTTTTATCGAAAAAAAAAAATAGTGCCCTAACAGAAGAAATATTGCTAAAGAAATTGTACTCTAAATTCTAAAAGAGTTACCAAAGAAATTTGAAGTTGCCTCTAACTTCTACAAAAATTGTTAAATAATTTTAAATTTTACACTAAATCACAGAAAAATTATCAAAGAAATATAAATTTCACTTTAAATTCCACAAATTTACTATAAATGTTTAAAATGTGCCCTAAATCTCACAAAAATTAATTAAATAAAAATTAAATTTCGAACTAAATCTCACAAAAATTATCAAAAATAATTTAAATTTCGAACTAAATCTCACAAAAATTATTAAAAATAAATTAATTTTTGCACTAAATCTCAGAAAAATTATCAAAAAAATTTAAATTTCACTCTAAATTCCACATAAATATGAAAAATATTTAAATTTCGCACTAAATCTCACATAAATCACTTTATAAATTTTACATTTCACTTTAAATTCCACAAAATTTACTAAAAATATTTAAAGGGTCCCCTAAATCTTACAAAAATTAATAAAAAAATTAAATTTCACTCTAAATCTCACAAAAATTATCAAAAAAAAAATTAAATTTCGCACTAAATCTCACAAAAATTACTAAAGAAATTTTATACAGAAAAATTGCAAATTTGATTTTAAGTAGCAATTCCTTATTTAAATACTTAAATTCTAATTAGATAAAGATGGGGTAAGAAAAAAAATAATAATAATATAAGGAAAATGAAATAAACGTTTCAACGATATATTCTTCATCTTCAGGAACTTGAATTAAATACCGATATCAATTTTGAGGCTTCTAAAGATAAATGACGTCATTAATTTTTAATTTAATTCATTTCACTCATTCTTAGAAATAATTTGTTAAAATTGTTTTAAATTCGGTCACTTTATGTTACCCCTTGTTATTTTACCACTTTTGTGATCAGGGACTTTTGTGTTACCCCTATTGTTTTAGGGTCTTGCACTTGAAGTTACCCCTATTGTGTCTCAAGAGGCTGAAATTTAAATGGAATTCATTTTAAAGCAAAATCAATTAATTTCTCTCAAGTTTCCATTCGGATCTTCAGAAGAAAAAATAAAAACAGCAATGAGAGAAAAATCTATATAATAGCGGTGTGTCCGTCTGTCCGTATGTCTGTCTGTCCCGCTCTGTTTGGCCAACTTCCCGTTGGAATTTTTAAACGATATTTTGCAGGCGTTATGGAGAGTCCCGGAAAAATACTCGGGTCCCGAAATTCCTATAACATTTTGAGTTATTAATTCCTAAAGTTACGATTTCTCCCATAGGAAATGTATAGAGAAATATTTAAGTATTCTTTGCATTTGTGTATTCTATGAATGTAAACAAATCCTTAAGCAGGTACTGGATTTAAATACGTAGTAATAATAATTTTCCTTTCATAATTAAGAAAAGGCGACGGTCCGCCGCAGGCGGGGGTCTTAGAGTAAAAAATATATACAGAGTTCATCCTAGAGTTAAACATTTTTTTATAATTTAACTTGATAACTAGTTTTTTTTTTCAGTTAAATTGAGATTTAAAAAAAAATTATTTATGTTCTAGAAGCATGTTTTGCCCTCTCTCTATATCAGAGATTGAGATTTGATTTGCATGACCTAAATTTTATTTTATTCTCCGCATATATTTATTGACAAGTTAATGGCCAGTCAACTCTCAAACGTTCGAACGTTCGAAAGAAGCGAATATTTTTTTTTGTTCTACAAACAAACAAACAACATTTTGAGATTTTAATTCATTGAATTTGTTAGTGACGTTGTCGTCGTCGGGAATCGATCCGAGACTCAAATGTCGGTGCATTTCCTCCTCCTCCCCCTGGTGGATGCAGCGCGCATCATCATCACAAGCGCAATTTAAAGAAGACCATTCATGACATGCAAAAAATGATTATAAATATGTCAGTTTAATACTCCAGTTCTTGCTGGTACGACCGAATCATCATTGGTGTGGTTCGGTGGGCTATTAGGGGAGGAGGAGCCCTAAAAAAATATATATATAACATTACTAGCATAGAATTTCTGTATTCATTGGAAAAATTAAAATTTAATATGTATCATTAATTATAGAATAATAATTGCGGAATTTAATTAGTTTTATTTGTTAATTTTCAGTATATACTATAAAAAACCATATATAACATAATAACTTGAAAACTAATTGACGGATTTTCATCGGAATTTTTCAATGTGTTACGATTTTCATGAGGTCAATTTTAAAAACATTAGAATTAAAAAAAAAAAAAAAAAAAAAACTAAACATTTTCAATAATTATAATAAATTAAATACTAGCGAGACTGAGTTTTGAAAAAATTATTCATCAAAAAGATGTTGATAGTAATTAGCCTAGTTTATATGGTACATAAATAATTATTTACAAAGAATATAATTATGTAGAAAAAGTCACAGAATATAGGCCTATTAATTGAAAATTCACTAACGGTGGTCAGTTAGAGTTGAAAAATAAATTTTTCTATTTTTCGGATTTTTATTGTATGAAAGGACGACTGTCAATGAGCAATTTGAACAGTTTCGACCTCTAGAGTCATCCTCAGGTATATTTAAAAAAATTAAACCAATAGCTGGTAATATAATTATAAAAAAAATATGTTTAAAATAATATTTACAAAAAATGAATGTCTCTAAAAATATTTATATTGTAGACCTGAGGATGATCCTTTAGAAGTGTCGAAACTGTTCGAATTGTGCATTGAAAGTACAAAAAAAAAAAATTTTCTTACTTTATGTCAACTCTAACTGACCGCCATTAGTGAATTTTCTAAGAATATATAATAATAAATTGCTCGGATTCAACAAAACCAGAGGATTATATAATTTTTTTTTGTTTGAAATTTCGAATTAAAATAAAATAAAAACCCTTTTGGTGTCTATTACGATAAATATATATTTTATTTTAATTCCATTCTTTCACTTGCAAAATATTTTTTCTCTTGTTTTTATGACCTGAAGAAGTGTCCGACCGTCCATTGCAGCTAATATGACGTCATAGTAAATTTTAATTCCCTCTCTGGCTACATGACACATGCATTAGGCCTCTCTCTCTATGAGGTGGAATTTTCTAGCCTCTACGAGGAAGCAAAGTTCAAATCTTTTGTTTATACTTTCACAGTTAATTTTGTCTCCATTAGATATCAAGTCTTTTTTTGGCATTAGAGGCTATTTATTTCAATTGATTAATTTAAGTTTGTAAGATACAAACCGCAAACCCCTTGTGCACTAGCAAGGGGTAAGAACTCTAACCACTGTGCTTTATGACCCAGGAGGCAAAACAATTTTTCTTTTAAATAAAAACAAACAAAAGAAAATATTTTTACACATATAGAAAAATATTTTTATGGTTAGAAAATCTCTCTCTTTATATTCTATTTACAAAATGATTTATGATTTCTTTGAAAAATTTTCTGCTTCATGCTTCATTGAACAAACGAACGAACATATGCTAAAATATTACTCTCCTGGGTGATCCTACCATTTTTAATTTTTGATCTCAATGGGTATTCAATTAATTTTAATTTTTGAACAATAAATCGATTCTATTTTAATTAAAATGCTGAATCTCAAAGATTGAGAACGTTTCGGTTGTCATAAGGGATACCATCATCAGTGATTTTGATGCTAAAAATAATTGGAACACATCAAATATCTTTCCATGATTATTTTTAAGTTTTTATAACAGAAATGGTTTAAAAACTTAACATTAATATTGATTATATCGTCCGTTCTGGTGACCGAAACGTTTCCACTGAATAAAGTCTTAAGAGGGTAAAGTGGATTTCATTCCTTTCGAATTCACTAAAATTAGAGTAGAGATGTGCAAATAAATAATAAAAAGCCAGCAAAATTTATTTATTAAATCCATCCCATAGTTTGGGTCATAGATTTGGTCCATCTTCAGTCATAAAGGAGTTTAGAGAGAACATATACTTTTTTATGACAAAACTCTGAAGATGTTCCAAACTTGGAACCGAGAGGTTATATTTCTTGTATTTTTTTTTTTTATTTGTACATTATTAAATAAAATATTTTAGAATAATTAAAGCTGTTTTAATCCATGATTTTTTTAAAATCTAAAAAGTTGCGTTATTTTTGTATTATTTTGTTAAAGTCGTTACTTTTGATTATTATTATTTATTTATTTTTTTTTAATTAAAATGCGCAATTTCTGGTAAAAGTTGATATTCCCTTTGGTATTTGATAAAATTTTATTTGCAATTGTGAGAATAAACGCACATGTTGAGAGATATGCCCCTGGGTCATAGACACCAAGAATAGAGTTCTTGCCTCTTGTGCTCTAGAGGTTCGCTAGGCGACAAAAATTTAATTGGCTATCAATTGAAATAAATAGAGCTTCCGACCCCGAAAAAGATCTTAAATAATTTAAAAAAAAAATAGACTTGTTTAAAAATGTGTATATTAAAATTCAATCATTTAGCTAGAGAGAATATTTAACAAGTATTACGAAATCTTCAATATTATCTAAAAACAATTCCTTTCACTTTGATTAAGAACAAAATATTGATGTATTTTTAATTTTTCAAATATCTTTAACAAAATTTATTGATTGATTGATTGATTGATGGATAAACACACACAAAAAAAAAGCAGAGGATTTATCCAAATGTGAACGCGGAAATGACCGGACCTCATTTCGCAAAAAAAAAAAAAAAAAAAGATAACGTGCCAAGATGGCTGCTCTTATCAGAGCAAAGAGCTGCTGATGCTGAAAGGGTTCAACCAAACGGATTCGGCCCAGTTGGCCGCATGCCCAAAACAAACAAACAAAAATATTTCAAACAACAAAACAACCCAACAACCATTTTCACTTTCTTATTATTTCTGATTTTTTTTAAGAAATAAAACATCCATCAACATTTGAAAGAAGAGATCAATCCAGAAATGCACCCTCTCAAAAATGACAATTCAATTGTTTAAAATAGATTAGATGCTTTTTATTTTTATTAAAATGTCTTTTTTGGCATTGGGCCTTTATTTATTTCAATTTATTGGTATTTTTGTCGCGAGCCCATGACCCCTAGAGCACAAGAGGTAAGAACTTTATTCTTTGTGATTATGACCCATCCATCTATTCTCACGATTGCAAATTAAATTTTATCAAATAATAAAGAAAATATCAACTTTTACTAGAAATGGGGCATTTTAATTAAAAAATATATATTTCAAATTTTATTTTAATAATGTGAGAATAAAGAAAAAAGTATATCATTTCGGTTCCAAATTAGGACCATCTTCAGAGCTGTGTCATAAAAAAGTTATAGACCACGCCTCTATTGTTCGATTGATGAATGGTATGCGAACGAACCTCTTATTCCCTTATAGCACAAGAGAAGTTCTCTAACACACTGTACTACCTACGAACTTAAAAAATTAAATTAATTAATATAATGATAAATTTTGACTGATCCTCATAAGAATACTCTATATAGATAGATATTTATAAAATAAATAAAACAAAATAAATGGTTTAGACAAACCGTCTAAGTTGGGTTATTATGAGAATCATATATTCCGAAGTTATTTAGATCGCTGGTTATTGTTTGAATATCTGCACTAAGAAAGCAGATTTTGGCCACTTTTAGGCCTGATGATGGCCAATAAGTGACCAAAACTGCTTTCTTAGACCTGATGATGGCCAATAAATGGTCGAAACTGCTTCTTTAGGCCTGATGATAGCAAATAAGTGGCCGAAACCGCTTTCTTAGCCCTGATGATGGCCGATAAGTGGCCGAAACTGCTTTCTTAATGCAAGTATCAATAACCAATTTCTATAAAGATCCTGAAAAGAAAAAAAATATTTTTTCTTATATTCCTTCAAACAACAATCAGCGCTGTTTTTATCCAACTTTAAATTCCGAATTTACGATTCTAATAACAAAATAACATTTTAATAAAAACACTAAGAAATTGTTGGAAAAATTATAACATATAATTAAAGAAGTCTCCTGTTAGATTCCAAAGCCCGCCAGAGACGGGCGACACGGCTAGTTTTAAATTAAAAACAACAAATAAATAGCTAGTTAATTTTAAAAAAAGAAAATAAAAATTTGTATTAATTAAGTATAATAATTGAATTTCATATTTTTTTTTTTAAATAAATAAGAAAACAAAAAGGGAGGTAAAAGCAGTTGGGAATAAAAACAACCATCTCATGTTAACAGCATACAACAAAAGATAGAAAACAAAAAAAAACACTCCTCAGAGAGGTAAAAACCTGCCATTTTTTAGATTAACAACAACAACAACAACAGGGGAAATATAGTTATATTTCTATACAAAAAAAAAATTGAATTTTATTTTATTTTTTTTTTTTTTATTAAACAAAAATTCCCCAGCTGACCGTAAGTAAGTAGTGCGTTATTTTTTTTATTTTTAAATCAGAGAAAGTTATGGGCCATGTCAAATTCGATTTTTTTTGCAAGGTAAAAAGATGGTCAAGAGGTCAATAGACGATAGCATGCAGAGAGCGATTTTATAGGTTAAATCCTCTACCCCCCTTCCTCCGTCGGAACTATGATTTCGTGTTCGCAAGCCATAAGGAACTAAAAAACCAAAGTGGGTTTAAAAGAAAAGAAAAAAAAATCGAAATGGAATAATTACTATCTGTTAATATTACATAGATAATAGAAAAGAAAAAAAATCAATTGAGCTAAAAATAAATATAAATCGGCCAACCGGAAGTGGACGTCATTTTTTTTTTAATTAAATAATTAATTGGTTGAAGAATTTTCGTTATTTATATTCTTAGAAAAATGTAAAAGGTAGTAAAGTTCATGGGTCATAGGCACAGTGGTAGAGTTCTTGCCCCTTGTGGTTTATGGGCCAGAGGTTTGTGGTTTGCATCTCAGCTTAAGATCAATCAATTGAAATAAATGTCTAAATGGCCTCCAATGCCGAAATAGAAAGAAGTGTGTGTGAAGAATAAACAAAAAATTCGTAACGCATCTCTGGCGGTAATTTTGATTAAAATTGTACAACCGGAAGTAGCATTTTTATGACGTCATTTTTTTCTTTACATTTAATTAGATAATTAATTTTTTGCATACATTTTGGTTATTTATATTATTCTAGTTATTTAAATTTAAAGTCCCTGGGTCATAGACATAGTGGAGAGTTCTTACCCCTTGTGTTAGAGGTTCGCTTATGGGACAAAAATTAATTGAAATAAATAGAGATGCTGAAAAAACTTGAATAAATACATTTATAAAAAAATAAATGAAATAAAATTATTAGATACGTAAGCTGGGATAGGTGAAAAGGAGAAGAAAATCTGCAGCTAGTTGTATTTCATTATTTTATTCCCACCACGTTGACGTTTCGATCCCGGTTGGGGTCATCCTCAGAACTAATGTATACATAACAAAAGATTAGTATCGTGAAAAAACATTATCAATCATTATAAATTTTTTTCATCTTAGAGTACAATAATATCTTAGAATATATTATTTTACAAGGCTCTTACAATCAAATACAAGTACCACAAGTATAACCAATATAATTTATTTATCTTTGCGTTCTATATATATGTTTGAAATTTACATATATACACATACATAACACCCACCTGGTAATTATGCAATTTTCTTACAAATTTAATTGTAAGAGCCTTGTAAAATATATTCTAAGATGTTATTGTAAAATTTATAATGATTGATAATGTGTTTTTCCCGATAAGAATCTTTATTTCGTCTATTGTTATGTATACATTAGTTCTGAGGATGATCCCAACCGGGATCGAAACGTCAACGTGGTGGGAATAAAAGTAATGAAATACAACTAGCTGCAGAATTGCTTCTCCTTTTCATCTATCCTAAATAAAATTATGTTAATAAGAGTACTGTGACAGCACCAGGTTTTTTTTTTTTTATCTCAAAAGAAAAGACCGACATCTTTTCTTTTCATCATTTTGAACGATTAATACTGTGAATAATGGAATAGTTAAGAGAAATTTTAATTAATTAAATTCACAGTCGAGACTGATCTTTATTGGCATTAATTTTGAGCAATTCTTTTTTTTTTTGCAATAAGAATCTATGTCAAATGTTTTTTTTTTTTTTTTTAAATCAAGTTATTAAAAGTTTCAAATTCCAATAATACGATACTAGCTGCGCCGCCCGCCTGTGGAACCTAATCTTGGCTTAATCATAATTTTTCAAGAAACTCAACTTCACATTAAATAAAAAAAATATATATTATACATCTTCTCGCTTATTTAAAAAAAAAAATTGACATTATATTTGTTGTAATATTATTATTTTGTTTATGTATTTTATAAATACCTATCTATATATTCCTATGAAAAAAAAAAAGAAAATTTAATTTTTTTATAATAATTTTTATTATTTTTCATTATTAAAATTAAAAATAATTAAGAAAAGATTGAAGCCAATGCTTTCTAATGGGAAAATTTTGACCCTCCGTTTGGGAATTTGCGGACCCCCTTTTCTAAAAAAATTTCATATAGAAATTTCAACGAGAAGTTGGTGACTGATACTTTTGGACAAAACGTTTTGTCCATGAACGTTTTGCCAATTGGTGTGCGTTCAGCCTTAAAATGAAGAAACAACAGAATTTTATATGTGAAATACTATTGGCGATCGATTTCGTCAAAATGACATACATCTTCAGGCCAGCTGGAAACAAGAATATAAATTTGAAATCAAATCATTTTTTTTTTGCTTGCGTTGAACAAGTTGGTCAATTAAATATAAAATTTCTTTTCAAAAAGCTGTTAAATTTCTTTTGTGTGAATAAATTTATTAAAATATATTTAATATATAAAATTGTGTTGTTTCTTCATTTTAAACTCTCTAATAGTATGAACGCTCTTTAGAGAATTTTTGGAGGGGGAGGGGGGGGATTTAGAGTCAATTCAGACCCCCCACCCCCGGCACTATTTATATTGGTATCCAATTCAATTTTTGTTTACATGAGACAGTATGTGAACCTCTGACCCCTAGAGCACAAGAGGCAAGAACTCTAGACTTACGACCCAGGTAGATTAGGTTTCATTTTTAGGGAGTTCCAACTAAAAAATCTCTTGTGCTCTAGAGGTCAGAAGTTCGGGTGAGACAAAAATTTTATTGGAATATCAATAAATAGTTATGGAGATTCACTAATGCTAAAAAACCAATTCTAATTATTGCATTCGTTTAAATTTAACGAGTAACTCAAGACTTAAAAATTCCGGATTATGTTGACTTGTTCTTCTCCTATATGAATAATCGTTTTCATCATTTCACCCCTGGGCTGAGTTGGGTTTTATACATGATTTTGTAGTTTCGCGGATAAAACTGGAGGATGTATATAACTGGGATGCGCATGCGCGAACCGGAAATTCAAATAAAATTCATTTATCTTTTAACTTGTTATTTTGTTCTGGGAGTTGGTTTTTTACAGTTTTTTACATCGGCCAGTTTTATCCGTGGTAGTTTTTTTTTTTTATCTATGTTTAAAACTCTGCTGTTGCTAACTCTGCCTCTGGGTTCCTGCCCCTTGGGTCAGAGGTTCGCAACAAATTGATTAACTCTAAATAAGAATCTAAATTGCCTCGAATGCCGAAAAAGGCTTTTAATTTTGTGAAGGAATTCACACCAGAAATAAACAAAACAAACAAAGAGAGAGAGGACAATCACGATTTATTAGAAAGGCACTCAACAGAGAGATGTTTATCAGATTGTCTACATATTCAAATTCTATTAGCAGATAAAAGCCTAAAGAGAGGAACGGTATCTCTCGCTCTTATTCTAAAAAGAGCTCTCTGATATCTCTACACCATGTATGCAATGCATTGGAACAAGTGATAAACCCACCAAGCCATTGAATTATTACATACACACATTATTATTACGTATTACACACGCATCAGGAAGTCAGGCAGCCATCTGACGTAGTACTGCTGCTATAACAATGAGCATTAATAATCAGGCTGTGGGTGAAAAAGGATGGTTTTAATAAACAAAAGCCCTTGGGTCATACATAGCACAGTGCTAGAGTTCTTACCCCTTGTGCTGAGAGTTCGCATCCCGTCTCTTGAATTGGCTACCAATCAAATGAAATAAATTAGGTCTTCTAAATGGTCTCTGATGCCGAAATAAAGACCTTAAAAAAAACTCAAAAGACAACAATTTTGTTATTAAAATAAGAAGTTGAATTATAGATATAATATAAAAAAATCCGCATTTTTTTTATGTGTTAAAATCCCTCTAGTGTCTCAAGATTTGTTTGGGTCATTTCCAAAAATCATTTGGGTCGCGTGTTTAGGAATTTTTGAGAAACTCTGGTCTAGAACAATTTTTTTTTTTTTTTGAAATTACCCTTCTTTGAATGAATAAATTTTAAATACCGAAGTTTTCAAAATATTAACAATATTACATTTTTTATTGAGATTTCGTGATTTAAGGTCTTTTAGACATCGGACGCCATTTATAGACTTTATCCCTATTTAATTTCAATTGATTGTTAACCAATTCATGAGACAGAATGGGAACCCCTGACATCTAGCACACGGGGCAAGCAAGATCTCTATTCATGTGGAGGGAAATTTTTCCATTACTTATTCATTTTTGCTAAAAGATGTAAAGAAACAAAATTTTAAAGTTTGTAGACCTGAAAATAATTGAGTAGTGGTCAAAGAAAGGGGGGGGATTACGTCATCAAAACCCCCTAGCAGGTTTCCTTCAACTCCCATTGGGAATCACTGATCGAAATCTCCCAAAGGCGAATTGTGCAGCTAGTATTGAATATAAATTTATTTGTTTGATGAACACTCTACACTATCTATTAATAAATAATATATACTTTATTTTAATCTAAACTATTTTGTGAAAGTGAAAGAGTGTCAGATAGAAGATATAAATATTATTTGTTTTGCATCTTTAGGGTTATATTTAGACTTGAACGTGTTTTTCTAATAATTTTAATTTAATTTATGATTATCGAATACATTAAAGACATTTAAATCCATTTTTGATTGGTAGTTAATTAAATTTTTTCTGTATGAGGCAGGACCTCTAGCACAAGAGGTAAGAACTCCAAATACAGTACCTACAACCCAGGGACCAAGATTGGGCAAAATGCAAATATCTTTTTTTATTTACTATTTATTTAAGGGGTTTTACGGCATCGGAGGCTATATAGACCTCATCTCTATTTCGATTGATACATAAAATGCATGAGACAAGATGCGAATTCCTAACCTCTAGCACAAGGGGCAAGAACTTCTCTTCGGCTCTGAAAAATAAATAGTTTAGAGTTTTTATTTATTATTTAAATTAATGTCAACCCAATATAGGATATTCGAAACGTTGTAGTATGAAGCGAGATCTCTACCTCTATTCAGAAAAAGAGAGTGTATATTTTTAGTTTGAATCAGTTGAAAAACTAAACACACAAGAAACCCAAACAAATCAACAAAACGTTTATATCGATACTAGTCGCAAAGCCCGTCGTTGGCGGACAAGTTTGTTCCCAATTTCTTGTTGCATTGCAAGTGTTAAAGGAAGAAACTTGAGTTCAAGTAGGGTAGTGGTAACAACAGAAGTGTCTATTTTTATGAGGGTCTGCCTGAAGATGGCCATAAATCATAAAACTGCCAAAAAAATAGATTTATGTTTATAATTAATTTAAAAGATTCAAATTATTAATTATTGTAGATAGAAGATAGATTTTTTTTTAATTCCCTTCTCAATTACTGAAAGGGGTGTATTGTTAGTTAAATTGTACTATACCAGGTGACGTTCCTCACGATGAGTTTACGTGGCCACCCATCCGGCTTGGCATGATTTCACTGGAACGATCATGTCGTGAAAAAATTTCCGTCAAGTAGTTTCAGCAGTTCCTGTAAATTGAAATAATTATATATTAGAAATTTAATTAAAATTGTCGTTAGATTTCAAACATGTGCTGGTAGACTACTAAATTTGAATGTTAGTTAATTCGCATCTTAATTTACACTATTACCCCCCCCCCCCCTCCTCCCCTCCTCTTTGACCTTTGATTCTCCATAACTATGAAATTTAATATCAGCATAGATTTCCAATGAGAGAGCGTCCTGGTGGCTGCTATTATTATAAATCAATATCGCAATAATAAAATAATCGTTAAAAAGGATTTTATTAATTAACTGTGAATAATTATTTGATGATCAAATAGAAATAAAATTTATTGCTATAAATAAATCATCAATTAATTAAGCATTTTTAGGATTTTTCAAATCATGAAGAAGATTTCAATCTAGAACCGAAACTTTTTTTGTTTAACTACAAATGTTAGAGGTAGAGTTCTTACCCCTCGTGCTAGAGGTTCGCATCTCGAACAAGGGGTACTGTTCTATGACCCAGGTTGAGACATTTCGGTTCTCATTTGGGTTTTAGACAATTAAAAAACTTTGCTTTATTCCTATTTCAAATTTCACAAATTAATTAATTTATCCAATAAATGTGTGGATTTATTTAATAGAAGGCTATATGGGCGTAGCCCCTTTAAAATGAATTTACAGTCTTTATCCTATAAAAGGAAGGGGGTAAATTAGGCAATATGATTTAATTGACATCAATTCGTAATTGTGCCTAAAGAGCGTCTCATGTTTAGAAATTTTCTTTTCTAAGAATCCCCCTCTCTCCTTTCGTCATTAACTAACTAACAATCAGTATGTCGACAGAAAATTAAGTCTGATATATTAGGCTTAAATTCATTTTTTTTTTAGGATTTATCCAACGCTCGATAGAGTTTTGATTTTTTTACGTACCATCATCAGGCATTCACTGACTACCATATTTATAATGCAATGAGTGCCTGACAGTTTTATTTAATTTTGAGAACGAATATGATAAATCTGATCTTAAATATCAAGGTTTAAGAGCAAATCGCAAAACAGAAAAAAATAATGGGGGCGGATAAAAAGACAGTAGATCATCTAAAAAATAAATAATCAAGTGAGGAAACTTGTGTAATCTAGTAAAGAAAAAAAAAAAAAAAAATGAAACTTTATTTTTAGTATGCCGACGTTTCGGAGACTTTCATCCATCCTCAGAAATGACATGAATCTCCGAAACGACAGTATGGTAAAATAAAGTTTCTTTTTTTTTTAATATATAAAATTTAAACAAGAGTCAAGTCGGAGACTTCCATAAATATCTTCAAACAACATGAGATGACGTTTCGTCTCCGAAATGACAGCAAAAAAATTAATGTAAAGGGTTTTTAATTTTTTAAAAAAATGAGGTTCGGGCGATTTTTACCTAAAAAGAATTGCCAAAAAAATAAAATAAATGTCAATTAATGGACCCCAACATTTTAATACTGACCTGTCTCTCTGAGGTCCAGGGTTGGTTGGCTCTTCTCTCTGTCTGTCTGGAGTCTGGAGGTGGAAAGGGGGGTTTGGCGGAGGCCGATACTGCAGCCCGGTGCAGTATCGATCCAAGAGCGCAGCATCCGCAGCCTCCACCACCGTCGCCACCCCGCCGCCGCCGCCTGCCGTCACAACATCCCACCCCCAGACGGTTAGGGCGGGTCAGCGAAGCCTAATCGACCCCATCACCTGCTCTCTCTCTCTCTTCCTCTGTATCCCAGCTCGCACCACCATCATTACTAATATTGCTTTTTAATCGTCTGATTTTGAAATTAATATTAAAAAAAAACCACAACAAAATTGAATTTATTCAATGGAACTAAAAGTGAAGTGGTTTAGCTAGCTAGCTCTGTCTTGGAGTCGCCTATAAGCCTGTTTGACCTACATCACTTCGCTCACTTTGCCTCGACCTAAAATCGATTCAAACTTTACTATCAAAGGGTTTTATTAAATAAAAAAAAACATCCAACTAATGATACAGTTCATTCACAAAAAGGTAAATCTTTTAAACACACCATATACTCGAAGAATAGTTTTAATCAAAACCGAAATGTCAGAGTAGGAGGATGATAATAGAAAAAAAACAAGTCTTTTTTTAGTTTTATTAAAATAAGGCTGATAAAGGGCGTGGCTGTCAAACTGTCCGTATTTAAATTAAAGATTACTTATTTAAGGTCTTTTTCAGCATCGGAGGCTAGACCCGAGGCCCTATTTATTTCAATTGATTGCTAGGGTTGCGAAACTCTGACCTCTTAGCACAAGGGGTAAAAACTCTGAGACTACGACCCAAGAAAAATATTTCTTAAATAAATTTGAATAAAAGTTATTTTTTATTTATATAAGGTCTTTTTCGGCTATTTAGAGGAACTGACTCATTAAATTTAAGTTTTATTATAAGGGTGTTTTAGGGATGGTGGAATTTTTATCTGGAATAAAAGTTTGAAGAATTTTCTTTAAAAAAAATCAGCTCACGTTTCGGCCTTGATTAATCACAACTAACAGCTCTGAAGATGGCTTTAACCAAAGCCGAAACGTCAGCTGTTAAATAGATATTTTTAAAAGAAAAAATCCTGGCTACATTTTTCTTCTTAATTTTAAATGATTGGTAAATTAAATTAAATTATTTCGTCTGAAATGCGTACTCTCGACCTCTTAAGACTAGAAGGTAAAGCTCTACCTCAATTTCAATTTATTTGCCTATTGATTTTACAAGGTTCGCGAAGCCAAGGGTCATAAAACGATCAAAATTGAAAAAAATAAATAAAGAATATAAGATGAACCCGAAGGCGGACTGTACAGCTAGTGATTTTAATTTTTATTAAAACCTTAGGCCATTTTACGTCAATTGATTGGTAGCCATGCAAACCCCTTAGCCCTTAGCACAAGAGGTAAGAACTCTATCACTGTGTCTATGACCCAAGAGCTGGTGATTTTAATATTAAAAAAAAAAAAAAAAAAAAACTATATGACCTAAAAATTAAATTAATGACAATTATATAAACATTAAAAAAAAAAAAAACATTTATTTTCTGATTATTATCATTAAAACACTCAAGTGAGCATAAAAATTATTAAAATAAAATAAAAAAAAAAAAAAAACTCAAGTTTTAAAAGTTGTTCAAGTGAAAAATAAATATTTAATTTTGACCAACGCATATATCAAACAAACAAATATTACACCACCACACACTTATTGAAATTAGAGATTATATTCTCTCTCTTTCTGGCTCCTCCTCAGTGACTTAGCCTTAGACACACAAGTCAATGACCTTTCGTCAAAGAGAGAGAGAGAGAGAGAGAGGAAATTACACACTTAATGAATTAAAGGAAACCCCCCCGAAAGAGTTTGAGCAACATCTTTGAAATTTCTATGCAAAAAAAAAACAAAAATTTTTTTTTGTTAATAGCGGCCGCCTTCCCCGGACCACTTTTATTAGTGTTAATAATTTAAAATAGTTGTGTTTTTTAACAAATTTAAGGGTTCGTTTATAAGTGACTATCCGCATTGCCCGCCTCTCGCGGACAATTTGCAATACATAGATCTTTATAAAAGGAGTTCCTTACCCCCTAATTACCTTATTATTATTAAAAATCGGTTCAGTAGTTTATGAAAGCTTACAAAACAAACATTCATTTGTATAAATACCATGGTATATAGATGAATACATACCAAGGAATATATATAGAGAGAAGAAATATATTAAATTTTATTTATTCAAATATAATATAACTAGCTGCATCGCCCACCTCGTCTTTATGGCGTAATTTTTCATATAATATAAATATAAATAGCTAATTAAATTGATACGGGCAACCGTAGACTCCAGTTGAAACATGATTATATAGGGAATTGAAATTGTACACTAGGTTGTGTCGAAATAAGTATAAAGTCAATAAAATAATTTTGAAACTCACAACTTACAATTTTCTATATTATAGTCCCTATCTATTTCGGTAGCCAATAAAATCGTGAACCTCTGACCCCTAGCACAAGGGGTAATAACGCGACCACTATTCTATGACCCAGTCACTTAATAGGTACTTCAATTTGTCAATAAAATTAAATTGTAGAAATCTTATTTTAATTTGAAAACCTTCAAAATCCCTCCAGACTTTTTTTTTTAGAAAAGAAAATAATATTATTTTAACAAAACAAAAATAATTAAGTCAGCTATGTAGGTATAAGGAATTGAAATTATACACTAGGTTATATGTTCACTTAATAAGTATTTCGACAATTAATTGACATCATCAGAGGTGATTACATTCTAATTAGGAACCGGTGCGGAAAAAATTTAGTCTCCCTAAAAAAAAGGTAAAATGATTTTCATGGGAGGGTGAAAAAGGAAAAAAAGCTAAAATGATATGTTAACTACGTAAACGGGGTGAGAATGGTAAAATTAAATTTTATTTATAACTCTTGCACCGTTAGAGAAAATAACGAAACTAAGTGGGATCATTGTTAGTTTCTTGATTACTTACCCTGGAATTATAATTTTTTTAGGTCTTAAGGAATCTGCATGACAATAAAATATGAGTGACCATACTCGCCCCTTATTTGGGGTGAGAATGGTCTTGCTTATTTTTAAGTGCAAAGTAAAGAGGATTTGGTCGGGGTTAGTATGGTTAGAAAGAACAAAGTTGATAATTCAAAAATATAATATTAATTTTTTTAATTTTTAAAACTATGAAAAAAATGATTAAGAAATTGTGACATTTCCAAATTGGCTGTTATCAAAAACAAGCCATCCTCTTCTCTCTTTGGTGGGAGTAGAGAGGGTTTTTAAGACATCTTTCCTGTCCACAGCTGCTATCACAGGTTTGTTCGGGAAGATAAATTTTTCTCCTTTTTTTCAGGAATAATATAGGGACTTCGTCGTCATTGTAGGTAGCCTCCCTGTCCTCTATCACTTGACCGATAAAATGTTTCACACTCTTCTTACCCCTCATTATTACTAATACAAACTTTTCTGGTCTGAGTGCACCTTCATCGTTTTCCACCTCAACTCGGTTATGATTTTCGATGACCATTCTCACCCCAAAAAACACTGAATTTTACAATTTTTAAATAATTTTTTTTATAAATTAAACTTATTACTATTAATAATAAGCAACTTACAATAGTTGACAACAAGTTGGTCGTGCACCAGAGAGTTTTAAGATAATCTTCCAGCCTGTGCTAACTTGACAACAAAGTTATACCGACTTATCAAGATATGAACAAATATCCCTAATTTCCGATTTTTTTTTTTATTATATTTTATAAAAAAAATTACAAAACAACTACCTCTTGAATAAACATGAGATAATTATTGCACAAAAAAAATAGCAAAAATACAAATTCAGAACATTCTACCGCTTAATTTCAAATATTCCTGCAAAACGACCATTCTCACCCCTCAGACCATTCTCACCCCGAAAGACGGTAGTTGTTTCTTGATGGCTGGATATTATGATATGAGGATGCGACATAAGGGCAGCCAAGGAGAAAAATAAAATAAAAGTCTATTTTTTGTCGACGTTTCGAGTGCCGATCGCACTCTTCATCAGGACCTACGATCAGTCAAACAATTTTATTGTAATAAATCATAATTTACACAAGAGTTAACAGAATCAAAAAATAATAAGATACATATAAAAATTATGTCAAATTGTCAGGTTATTTGACATTTTATTTTTCGCCTTGGCTGCCCTTATGCCGCATCCTCATATAAAATGATATGAATTTTTTATAGGAAATACAAGTTTCGGTTTCGGTGTAAAATCTTGTTTCGGTCGGACACTAATTCTGATACATGAAAGTAGAAACATTATACACTATTATTTATTATATACTATACTGTTAGTGTATAATATTTCTACTTTTGTCGAAATACGTATCAAGTGAATAATTTTGAAACACATAACCTAGTGTATAATTTCTATAAAGCTGTTAATTGTGAAATATTATATACATCCATCAATAATATAAAAAAAAATAATTCATCTCATTGAATTTGTTAAATAATATTATTTTCATTTATGTATTTTATAAATACGTATCTATCTAAAAAAAAAAATAGTCTGGACGGATTTTTAAAATCAAATTTCTACATTTTGATACACTTTATTGCCACATTGTAGTATCTATTAATTGACTGGATCATAGAATAGTGATCGCGTTGTTACCCCTTGTGCTAAGGGTCAGGGGTACCGAAATAGTGACGTAATTGGCCTAAAAACTCCGTCAGTACAAAAACGTTCTTTTATAATAAACCCCGGGCGTTTCAAAGGGGTGGCTTTTTTATTAAAATAAAATATAAAAAGAATTTACCTCTTTTTTTTTGTGCTTTTTTAAATGTCACCATCATAAATATAATATTTCCTATAAATAAATGAAAATTTTGATTATTAGGTCGGTGAACTATCGGATATCATCGGATCGATCTGTAAAGCGTTCGTTGAAACCTCTAATCATCTAAAAGACAGAATAAAATTTTATCTATTATTTATTTATACTTTATACTTTAATGACAGGTATATTTTATACTCTTTGTTGTTTTTTTTTTAATGTTTTAAGTTTTTTTAGGTATCTGAGTTTTGAAGCGGACTCCTAGCACAAGAGACGAAACTTAAACCTCTGTAAGATTTAATTACTGAGGGAATATATTCTATTTAAACTTTTTATTTTGAGTGGGATTATAAATGGACCCCGTTATGCAATAGTATGTCAAGCGCCAAAAAAATTAAAAATTAATTTAAGCACGGAATATTGTTTCAAATACTATAATTAATAGTATTTTTTATGAAATATGTCCTAAAAAAATTTATATTTAATGTTACTTGCAAAATTGATATATAATCCAATGAAAAGAAAAAACTTTAATGTCAATTTTCTCAAAACCCGGTAGGTGGCGCTTGACACACTATTGCGTAACAGGGTCCAAAATAGTCTTAAAAAAAAGATTACTGGACCAACGGAAGGCGGACAATATATTTAATTTAATTTTAAATTGATTTAGCAAAATTAAGAATAAAAATGTTATTTGTATATTTAGACACCTCAAATTTTGTGTCTATTGATCTCTAAATAGATAGAGTTCTTGTCTCTTGTGCTAGAGGATAGAGGTTCGCTTCTTGTCGCATGGAACAATTGAAGCGAACCTCTATCCCCCTAGCACAAGAGACAAGAACTCTATTGCCGTCTCATGCAACAAAAATCTAATCAAGCGAAATAAATAGAATTGGGGGTCTAAATGGACTCAGAAGCGAAAAAAATTGTATTAAAATTATTTACTAAAACTTGAGCCAGTATCATAATAAAAGAGAAGTGATGTGTGTTTTTTCATTTATTAAATCCTCGAGCATCCAGCCTTCTTCATGACTGGAGATTTGATGTTATTGGTGTAATATTCAGGACCATGGAGATAGTCGAAAACACCACATTAACAATTTTCTCCTTTCTTAATGAATAATAAAATACAGCTTTTTTTTATTTCTACTACAATTTTAATGGTGCTTGTAGTTACACCACTGACGTAAGCAATAAATATTTTTAATTATTAAATGGGGCCACGTTTTACATCATTAATTTTATTATATATAAATTTTTAATAAAAAAAATAAAACTTATTTCATTGGTCTAAATTAAAATTAAATTTATTATACACTAGGTTATATATTTCAAAATAATGTTAAATTGGAGGCCAATTGAAACATGAGACAAAACCCCAGCACAAGGGGCAAGAAGTAGAGTGATACGACCCAGGGACAACATAATGTTGTTGCCCCTGGGTCATCACTTTTAATTAGAGAATTTTTCAACAAGAAATTGTTTTATTTGTGGATTAAAATAGAAACAGATGTATAAAACACGTTCTTTTACATAAATAATCGTGAAAGTTTTGAAATTACACATCATCCTTTACTAAGAAATAATTTTCCTTAAATCCTTTCCTTATGAGAAATGGATATCAAAGAAATTTTAGGGTTGAATATAAATATGTAATAAATAGTAATGAATGATTTGCCGATAGATGAAAAGAAAAAAAAAACAAGGGAGGAGGGGAAGGTAGGGGGAAGGGGGGAGGGGAGGAGAGGGGAGGGAGTGGATGTGCTGTTGGTTTGTTGGTTGCGTTGGTTGCTTGCTTGCTTTGCTTGCAAACTGGGCCAAAAGGTGAACGTCTCTAGCCAAGGCCGGCCATTGCTGCCTGCCTGCCTGCCTGCTGCTTGCTTGAATGCTTGCTTGACTTGTCATTATTATTGCTATCAATACTACACTACCATTAAAGGTGGAATTTTTTTTTTTTTTTTCAATAAGACCTTTTATCAAAATTAATATTCAATGAATATGTCTCGAAAAAGCTGGAGATCCTGGGTTCGATTCACGGGGGGTCCATCAATAAATAAAAATACTCGTACATTTGTAGTGCTGATGTGAATATATTCCTTTAAAAAATAATTTCTCAAGTCTTTTTTCGTCAGCGGAGGCCATTTTTAGACCCCGAATGATTTTTGTTGCATGAGACGGAATCCGAACCTCTGACGCTATTTGCACAAGGGGTAAGAACTCTAACACTACGACCCATGGAGTGCTTACGACCCAGGGACAAAAGTCACTTAAAATTTTTATTTGTAAGTAGGTTTATAATCTAAAATTAAATATCTATTAATCTATTTTTTTTATTTTCTAAATAATAAATACTATTTTAAAATATTTCAAAAAAAAAAAAAACTCATTTTATTTATAAAATGATATTTAAAATTTTAGGATATATAGTTTTTAAACTAAATATTAAATACAAACACAATTTTTAAATTGTTTAATTATTAATAATAATTTTCAACAATATAATTTGACTCCGGTGGTGGAATGTCAGGCATAATGACGCCGCCATCTTAAATAATCTAACCTAAAAAAATCTGGTGTCGCACAGCACACAACTTTCGATTACCGAAGGTAAGGGAAAGTTGTGTTCTGCGCTTGTCACACCAGATTTTTTTGTGCCGAGATATATTTAGTTATAATTATATAAACTAGGATTAAAAGAACTAATCTAAAACTAAAAACTTGTATTTATTAATATTAAAAATATTATCTCTATTTTTTATTACTTAAATAATAAATATAATTTTAAAATATTTAAAAAAAAAAAAAATCACTCCAATTGTCTGATGTTTCTCATTTTATTCTAAAATGATATTTAAAATTTTAGGATATATAGTTTTTAGCCACAATGTTTATGACCTTATAATGGGGTTAAAAAAAAAAATTAAAAAGGGAAAAAATTTTTTAAATTATTTTTTTAAAAAAAATTTAAAAAAAAAAAAAATTATTAATAGTAATTTACAACAATATATTTTGACTCCGGTGGTGGAATGTCTGGCGTGATGGCGCCGCCATTTTGAATAATCTAACCTAACCACAAATTAAAAATTTAACCATAATTATGTCTTTTTATTGATTGTTTTTAACTAATGCTACACTATTTGTTATTATTTTTTTTATTTTTTTTTTTTAGATTATCTCATAAATTATAAGCTTTAAAATATATATATATATATTTTTATCAGAGATGTAAAGTAAAATTTATAACGTTAATTAATTATAAACGATATTTTCATATGAAAAGATTACACATATATAGAATGGAAAGAGAGATGTAGCTATATAATTTATCAGAAAATCTCGTTAAAAAAAAAGATTACGAAATACCAACCAAAAAAAGAGTATTTAATAATAACCTAAATTATCATCTCTATTAATAATCCTCTCCAAATTTGCTATTCAAAAAATGAATGATTTTTTTATTTTATCGTTCATTTTGGTGATGAACGATTTAGTTAAATCTTGTTCTTTAATAATTCTTTTAATTCGAGTTTATATAATTATTAATTTTTTTTAGGTTAGGTTATTCAAAATGGCGGTAGATATTCACCACCACCGGAGTCAAAATGTTGTTGAAAATATTAATTAATAATTAAACAATTTAAGAATTTAGATATTGTGTTTGATTAACTTTATTATTTTTTTACTTTCTCGTATAGAATATAAAGAGAAAGTATTGTAATCGTCGGAAAATTCTACTTCAAGATTTTGACGTTTCTTCACATTTTAGGCCTCCTTGAGTCCAAAAAACCAATACTCGTAGGTCTGTTTGTCCGTGTGTGAACACGATTGCTTAAAAACGCAAGCAGCCAGATCGATGAAATTTGGTATATACTTCTTACACTAAAATTGTAGATTTCTATCAACTTTTGGGGTAAATACGTCACCTGGAAGTAGTAGTTTACTTGAAAAGTTTTTTTCAAAAATTTTGAAATTTTCAATCTTTTTGCAATATCATAATAAATTACTCAATTTTATAAAGTTTTTATTCTTTGACATTTTTTCGAAAAATGAATTGTCAAAAAAGAAAAAGACAATTTTCGTTAATTTTGAAAAAAAAAAAAAAATCAAAATAAAATCATACAGGTGTCTTTAAAAAACATGTAAATACAAACAAATGAATTTGTTTCATAGATTTTTCAAAATTAACGAAAATTGTCTTTTTCTTCTTTGATTATTTCAAAAACGATTCAGTTTTCAAAAAAATGTCAAAGAATAAAAACTTTTTATAATTGAGTAATTTATTATGATATTGCAAAAAGATTGAAAATTTCAAAATTTTTGAAAAAAACTTTTTAGGTAAACTACTACTTCCAGGTGACGTATTTACCCCAAAAGTTGATAGAAATTTACAATTTTTGTTTAAGAAGTATATACCAAATTTCATCGATCTGCTTGCTTGCGTTTTTACATCACACACAACACACACACAAGCACACCAAAGCGACACGAGACATAATTCCAAAATATACGAGAAAGTTTTGGGGATGTCATTTTTGGGGTTGAAATGTTTACTTGAGAGTGAATGAACCTAATGATTTTTTTTTTTTGGAATTTTACAAAAAATCAATTAAAAAATTTTTTTTTTATCGTAACAAACTAAAGAGTCTATTAATCATCGATTTTATGTATATTCTCAAATATTTTGATAACACCTTTGGTGATTGTGTTGGAGTCCCCAAATGACGCAAATGCAAAAGAATAAGTCCTTAATGAACTATTTATCGTTAGTTCTTTTTAGACACATTCTTTTTAGGAGCATTCTGAACGATTGATTCCAGATTAGCCTATATACATTTTTCTTTTTTTTTTTTTTATTAAATACTAGCCGCACTGCCTACCTTCGGGCGGCCTTAGACAGGTGGCTTCACCCACTTGAACTCTGAGCAAGCTTATTACCAATTTAGAGTATTTCTGGTGGTGATGGTAGGTCTGCATGCAAAAAATATATACATAAATACAGTTTTCTTCTTTAAAAAGGAGGTTCCCTCCAACTAAGCTGAATTAATGATAGTCTAAAACCATCCCCCTGAAAATTATCTGCCAATAAAAAAAAAACTCCATGACAATCCGTTCAGTAACGCAATTAGGAGAATTTATATTTATAAAGATAATTATTTATTATTATATAAAATATAATTATGTTAAATTTACGATACATACTCGTATATACATTTCTGATTCATTTGAAATATGGTCCCTGGGTCCAAGGGCGGATACAGGGGAGAGGGGTAAAGGGGGTAATTACCCCCCCCCCTCTCGAGACTTGAGAAAAATATATTTTTTGTGGTTGGATTTTTAATATAAAATTTTAAAAAACTAATAGTCTTAAAAATTTGATTTGTATATATATTCTGGTAAACAACTACAGAATGCACCTTTAAATTAAAATTGTGTGTTGTGCGACTAGTCACACCAGATTAACCCCCCCTTTGGATCCGCCACTGCCTGGGTCATAGACATATTTGGTGAGTTCTTGCCTCTTGTGCATAGGAGTTCTGGGGTTCACATCCCGTATTATATGGCAAAAATGAAAAAATGAATTGTCTACCAAACAATTGAAATTGCGTCTAAATAGCCTCCAATGTCGAAAAAGGCTTTAAATATTGTTTAAAAAAAATGTCTATTTGAAATATTTTATTTAAAAAAAAAATTCATATCCATTTAAATATTTAAGACATCTAAAATTTTACACAAAGATTTAATAATAAAATAGAATTTTAAAACAAAATAAAATTGTTGTAATAACACGGGAATACATAAAAAAGAAGAATGAAAAAATAAAAAAAATTTTTTTTTAAATTAAATTTTATTTCGTTTGCTATATTTTTTTTTGTTTTTGAATTAATTGATAAAAACTTTAAATGCAAACAAACTTTCTTTTATGTTTATATATATTAATAGAATGCACTTAACTTTTTTTTTGAAAGCTTCTTTCTTTTATATTCCACTCTACTCTCTTCTACTTTTGAATAATGATGCAACGATGGAAGTTTTTATTTTTTTATTTTTTTTTTTTACAATATCTCTTATAATTCATCTCATCTTGGACGTTGCTTTTAGTCTTAACGATTCTTCAAAGTTAATGTTGGGGTGTGAAAAAAATAAAGTAGAAGTAGTCGAATCATAATTAAGTTTCGGGGGTGGGCGGGGGGGGGGTTCGAACCCTTAACCTCTAGCACAAGGAGCAAGAACCCTAGATCAAAAAAAAAAATAAACATACCCAAGAGTATTTAGATATTATACATCCATCCACTCGCGCATAACTTGTGTTTGATGGTGTGGTATAATCGATTTTGTTTCTTAAAATAGCCAGAAACTGAACGTTTGCGTGGCTTGTATTGCCTGCCTGCTTGCCTTCTTCTAGTGTGAATTCTTGATTTTTATTGTCCGTCTGAAAGGGAATCAATTTTTTTTTTTTTTTTTTTAATGAAACAAAGAATATAAAATTCGCTACTCACTTACAATTATTTGTTTCATACTTATTAAGCGACCAAAATCGATTAAATAACTAAAAATTAAAATTATATTCCTTGGCAGTACCCCTGGGTCATAGCACAGTGGTGGAGTTCTTGCCTCTTGTGTTATGGATGGGTCAAGGGTTCACATTTGCCTATTAATCGGCTGAAATATTTAGAGATAAATGGCCTCAAATGCGTTAAAAAGACCATTTTTTTAATTAAATGAATGAACCCTATGCTCTCTGTTGGAAAATAGCACAAAGCATTTAAATGAATGATCATAATCGATCATATCAACATGAATTGGTCAAATACTATCAGCCATAGAGTGAAACATTGTTTATATGAAAATTTCAAAAATTAATTAAAAGACGAAGTTTTGAGAAATTGAATCTCAAATTTGAGTTTTTATTGCTTCCAGTTTGAGGAAAAAATTTCAAGACTAGTGTTTTTAATTTAATTTTTAACATTTTTATACATACGTAATGTTTCAGCATTTTTGAGGGGTTGGACCTCAAATTTGGGGTTTTTTTTTTTTTGTTTCTTGTTTGTGATCCCACCTCTCAAAACCTTTTTATTTAATGTTTAACATTTTCATACATTCATAATGTTTCAACATTTTTGAGTAGTTTTTTGCTTCTTGTTTGAGATCCAACTCCTCAAAACTTCAAGACAAGTGTTTTTTAATTTAATTTATAAAATTTTCATACAGGGTATACATAAAGTTTCGGCATTTTTCAGGAAGTTGTAGCTCAAATTTGAGTTTTTATTGCTCCCTGTTTGAGTTCCAACCAGTGGCGGATCCAGTAGGAGTTTCTCGGGGGAGGGGGGGGGGGTAATCTGGTGTGACTAGTCGCACAGCACGCAATTTTTTCTTATTTTCAGTAATTTAAAAGTGCATTCTGTAACTTGTTTAACAGAATATATATTAATATATATACAAATAATATTTTTAAGTATTAATTTTTAAAATTTTATATTAGATATAAAATTTTTTTCCCCAAAACAATGTTTTTCACAAATTTCGGAGGGGGGGTAATTACCTCATTTACCCCTCCTTGTATCCGACATTGGGTCCAACTCCTCAAAATGTTAAGAATAGTAACAGTGCATATATATTTCAAGAAATTCAAATAAAATTAAAAACACTAGATTATAAATTTCAAAGGTTTATTAACTAATTAGATTCAAACATTTATTAACAATTAATCTTTGAGACTTATAACCTAGTGTATTTTATTTCAATTTTAAAATTTTCATATAGAAAAATGCTGTTTTCCATATTGAAAAACTAAAATGAAATGTAAAAACTCAATAAAATCTAGCATATTTAGACCAAATCAAATATTGGAATAACGTACTTGTTCATTGAAATGCTATTTAAGAAGGAACCCCCATGCCCTATCAAGGTGACAATCCTTTTGAAAGACCATTCGATTACGAAATTAATAATAAATAGCCTTGAATAATAATCTCTTGGGAAGATAGCATGTCTAATTATAAAATTTCTTTTAACGTAACGTAAAAGTTCTCTCTGTAATCTTTTGTCATTAAAAAAATAATAATTTACTTTAGAAATATATGTAATTTGATATAGGCTACCAGTTTTTTTTTTTTTTTTTTTTTTTAATTAAAAGACAAAGAATAGTTAAATTTGCTCTGTTTATTTGCATTTTTAATTAAACTTCTTTAGTACTTTTATAATTATATTAACAAACTTTGTTTAATTTATAGTGAGCTCCTCAAGAGAGATCCTTCACTTTTTTTTTTAGTTATAAGGAAGTGGTTCTGGGGAGTTCTTGCCTCTTGTGCAGGGGTTCGCATTAAATTAAAAAAAAAAAAGTTCTGGCTCAAAAGATTTTTTTTTTGGAAATTCCTTTAATTTGAAAAACGTTACGTTTCTTTGAGTAAAAATAAAAAAATCATAATTTAATATCTATTAAAAGAAGCTGATTAATTCAAGTTCATTGTCTCATTTAAAGTTGAAGTTGTTAATTTGCTAACAGAGCATTCATAATTATCCTAAAAAGTGTCTAAAATAAAACATCTGCTAATAATTAAAATTAATCCTCGTTATATTAAAAAATTGTATTGTTTATATTTGAAACATAAAGAGGATTTTATTTTTTTAGCATTTTTATGTATTATGTTTAAAAAAAAGCTAATTGGTATGTTTAGAAGTATAAAATTTTTCCTGGGCCGTAGGCACAGTTCTTGCCTTTTGTGGTAGGGGGGTCAGAAGTTCCAGTCTCAACAAAAACCTACTAAAAAATATATATATTTAACAATCAAACCTCCCCTTTGGTGGGCTCTCTTGCCCGGCCTCCAGATTCTCGACCAGCACTAACAAATTACATCCAATGAAATAACGTCAAGCAAATGATATAAATACAATATTAAAACAAAATCAAGCCGAACGCGGGCTTTTCCATTAGCCAGGGGGCTGCGCCTCCTGGACCCCCTTGCTCGCCCTCGGCGAGCAATTGCAAAATTTTAAAGTTCCCTCTCTAGTTATAAATTTCCCTCCTTGACTCAACTTCCTTTTATTCTGGCCAATCAGCGCCCTGATAGGCACATACACACAGGGACAGGAAGTCAGCCGCTAGCGCTTTAATTATTATAGTATGATATTTATCTATTCTTTTAAATTCCAAGTCTAAAATTAAAAAAAAAAATTATCCGTATTTTAAATTGCCAACAATTAGAAGTGAAAAAAAATATCTCTTAAAATTATTTTGGAACAATGGATATCCCTGGGTCATAGAGCAGAGCGTAGAGTTCTTACCCCTTGAGCTAAGAGGGGTCAGAGGTTCGCATCTTGTCTCATGCGACAAAAATTACGAAGTGGTAGACAGGGCTACCAACAAAAATTTCCAAAAAAGCCGAAGAAATGTCTGCTGCCAAGTTTTTTTTTTCAATCTATCTTCCTTTTTCTTCCCATATTATCTTTTTTATTTGATTTATTTGTTAGATTAAGGTGAATTCGGGCATCCATTTAAAAAATATCAACCTTTTAAGGGACCCGGGCCTTTTATTATATATTATTCACCCTCTACTTACCAAAAAGAAAATTTTTAAATATTGAAGAGCACATCGGGTTTAAATTTTAAACTTTTTTTCTTTTTTTTTGCGAGAAGGGTTGGAACTTGTTCTCATATTTTTTAATCAAAATGATTTTTTTTTTTTTTTATTAAAAAAATTATAATGTAAATATGATTATTTTTATTAAATATATTATCGAAAAAAAATATAGAAATTAGGAAGAGCAAGTACAGACAGGTGCAACAAAAAACAAGCGCTTAGCATCCAAAGTCTTTGTTTTTTTGCAGCACCAATATAATATTTATTTATTCTTTTTACAATAAAATCACCTGTATTACAGGAGCTACAAAAAACAAAGACTTTGGATGCCAAGAGCTTATTTTTTGCTGCACCTGTACTTGCTCTTCCTCTAATTTCTATAATTTTTGCCTATAACAGCGTTTTCCAAACTGTGAGGTGCGGACTAGTCTAAGGGGAGGCGCAAATATTTTCCAAATGCAGTCAAAATTATTTCTTTTATTGTGACGTTTAGGCCACTAGTCTAGGCCATCTTCATGAAATGAAATTTTAATTTTGAATGAAAAATGACAATTTTAATTTTGAAATTAAAATTTAATTTATTCTCGCCTAGACTAGTGGCCTAAACGTCACAATAAAAGAAATAATTTTGGCTGAAAATTTTGAAAAATTGCTCGCTATGGCTAATATTCGCGCCTCCCCTTAGACTAGTCCGCGTCTCTCTAGGGAGGATTTTAATTTTAAAATTAAAATTTCATTTATTCATCGCCTCAAAGATTCTTAAGATGGCCGAAACGTCACAATAAATTTGACAGCATATGACTAGGATTTATTTTTTTTTTTTACTCCGCTTTAATATTTTTTAGCATTAAAAATTTTTGTTTTTGTATTATTTTGCAAAATGGGGGAGGCGTCATATGATTAAATATTTTTAAGGGAGGCGTTGTAACAAAGTTTGGAAACCATTGGTCTATAATATATTTACTGTTAATAAAAAAAAATCATATTTAAATTATAATTTTTTTTTTATTTCACTTTAAAAAAAAAAAAAACATTTTTAATAAAAAATATGAAAAAAAATTTAAATTCAAATTTAAAAATAAATAAATATACTACGTAGAGTTCTTACCCCTTGTGTCAGGGGTCAGAGGTTCGCATCTCGTCTCATGCGACACAAATATATTTCTACCAATTAATTTAAATAAATAGAGACGGGGTCTAAATGGCCTCAGATACCGAAAAAGGCATTAAAAAAAGTCGAGTATTGTATTCGTGTTGGCTTAAGCATTAAGAGAGAAAGAATAATTTGTCGTTTTTGGATTCGCGTGTCTTAAAGAGAGGCTATGAATTTATTTAACACTTAAAAACAAAAAAAAAAAAAAAATCTTCCGGGTGCGTGCAATACAAAAATTCACCAGTCAACAATAAAATTAACCCTTTGATTGTAAATTAAAAAAAAAAAGAGTGAAATTTATTTTACAGGTGATTACTAAGGAAATGAGTATTAAAACTTATCGTAAAATCAGATACGTTCTTTATTTACTCTCTCTCTCTCTCTAAATAAATAAATTAAAAAAAAAAATATCGGGTCCTAATTTAATTTTTTTTATTTAAAAAAAAAAGAAATGCCTTGAAAAATCGTTAAAATCTGTCCAGAGTTATTTTATCAAAAAGTGTTTAAATTAAAAAAAAATCTTGATACATACTGTATATATTTAAGATATAGGGTAAAGTAGAATAGGTACGAAAGAAATGTCCACCATTTTGAAAAAAAAAAAAAAAAAAATTCAAAGAGTGTAAATTGTGATGATGACGTGAAATAAAAACATAAAATTTAAATGTAAAAAAGTCTTTTTTTTAGAAAGAATTAATACACAAAAATAAGAGATTATAAATTATAAAAAATCAAGAATGCTGGTATAAAAAAAATTTTGTAAAGTTTAATACAGTAAATAGAAAAATGGTAAGCAAAAAATGTATAGAAATAGGCTTTTAGAAACGTTAAAGAAAGGTAAAAGTATGAATTAAAAATGATAGAAAATAAATCAGGGAAGAATATCAAGAATAGTTTTAGTAAAAGTTAAGTGAGAAAATAGTAAAAAAAAAAAAACAAAAAGTAAACAAAAGAGAAAATCAACAGGTGCTTAGAGATTCCTTATTTTCTTATTAATATAGAGGAATATTTTTAGACCAAAGAATATAGCAAGCAATAGTGATCCAGGGAGCAAGGACCAAATTACAATATTACGCCCCTCCGAAACTGATTCTTTAAATATTTCATTTTTTTCCTGAGTTCTTTTAAAGCGTATGTCAAAGTCCCCCCCCCCACCCACCACCCCTCTGTTGCCTTCTCAGGGTGGAATTTGTTTCCATCTACTGACATTTGCAACGTGTTATTTATTTTTCATACCAGATTTTTTTTTTCTTGCCATATAAACATGTCTAAAAAAAAATCGATATACAATTTTATCTTAAGTTATATCCAGGAGAAAAATCAAAATCTAATTATGCTTTTCACCCCCTTTAGAAATTTTTGTTGGTAGCACTGTGCAAGTTTTTGCCGCATGAGACGAGATGCGAACCTCTGACCCCTCATAGCACAAGAGGTAAGAACTCTACGCTAAATGCTATGACCCAGGGTCCATCCATTGTTTTAAATTAATTTTATTTTTCATTTCTAATTGTTTGGGATTTAAAATATAATAAATAAAAATCTCTCAAAATCACTCCTCTCACGCATAATTCTCGGTTTCTGAAATGAGATCCACCTCTTAAAAGAGCACTGATAGTCTAAAACCACTCCAGGAAAATTTTTTTACATATTAAAAAAATACGTCCATTAGTTTCGGAGTTAATGCGTTACAAACATTATCATTTATATAATAGTATTAAAAAAAAAATTAATTAATTATAAAAATTGTATTTTTATTAAATTAAATTTCTAGGCAAAAAAAAATGCCTCAGCCGGGTTTTGAACCCCGGATTTCATGAACATATCTTTAATTTTGAATGGAAATAATCGTTAATCAACTTTTGTCTCCCCCTTTAATGTATGTATGATCATTGATGCGAAAGAGAGAAATAGAGAATCTAATGATAATGTTGACAATCGCGTTTCATCTAATAACAAGGTTAGTTAGTTAGTTAATATTTTCTCAGTTGAGAATCTTCTTGCCTTATGATGATTCATTTACAAAAAAAAAAAAAAAAAAAAATCAGGTTACATCCGTGGAATTGCAACCGCAACAACAACAACGTATTCGATGACGCCGATTAGTTCATTAATTGATTAAAATTCATATTAATTTTTCAAGTTGATATTTAAATCCTTTTTATTTTTTAAATTCAAGAAGAATGTCGATGAATACACTGGGTCATAGGCACAATGCTAGAGTTCGTACCCCTTGTGAAAAGGGGTAAGGAGTTCTCATCCAGTCTCATGCGATATAATTGAACTAAATAAGCACTCCATCCATACACAGTATTTATAAACGATATATATCAGGGGGTCCAGGCACATTTATTTATACCATTTGGTATCCAAAATAAATTCATCGGACTGCCTGGGATCCGAACCCGCGCCCCGTGGGCATTTGCCAACAACTTTAGCCGAGACGGCACTCAACCACGGGGGGGGGGGGGGATTGAAAATTATATATACAATTTTTCATGTTCTTTTTACGGCATTTAATACCTTTCATAGATAGATAGAATTTATTGAAATAGGATGCGTATCCTCGACCTCTATCACCACTATATTTAATTATAAATTAATTACTAGTCAATATAATTTAAATAAATTTATATTAATAAATAAATAAGAGATCTTATAAGAAAAATAAAAAGCTCTAAGTTCCAAATATTTTATAGAAAGTGTTAATTTTTAATAAAATATTTTAAATTTATAACCAAGTATTTTTAATTTTTTTTAATTTTATATATACTCGAAATATCCATGTAATATTGCCGGAATATTCCCGTAATATTGCTGCAATACTTGCAATATTTCTGCAATATTCCTGTAAGGTACAAAGAGGCGGACACAGTGTTGCTATATTGTTCCTGTAATATTCCCTGTAAGGTTAAATATTGCAATGTAAGATTCCTGCAATATTACTGCAATATTCCAGGCTGTCTGGGTATATACATGATGTTTCAACTTGAGTCTATTGTAAATAGTTTTTTTTTTTTTTTCATTAGTGCTTTATTGTAGAATATTTTCTTTAATCAATACCGATGACTACAGTAAGACATTCCACACGCTTATTTTTCGGGGCCACTCTTACTTTAATTTAAATTTCATTTATCTTTTTTTTCCCCGTGGGCTAAAAAATATGTATTTAACAAATTTGGATCACGAAAAATCGAACCCAGGATCTCCAGCCTTTCGGGTGTGCAGCCCTTCGCAACAGACCACCAGACCCTGGAGCACTAACAAAAATATATACAATAAAATAACGTCGATTAAACGATAAAAATACAATATTAAAACAAAATAAGTAAGGTATAATATTTATCTAATTTTTTTAAAATCCAAGTCTAAAATTAAAAAAAAAAATGAATCCGTATTTTAAATAGAAATTAAAATTAATTTGAAACAATGGATACGCCTGGGTCATAGCACTGAACGTAGAGTTCTTGCCCCTTTTGCTTCAAGGGGTCAGAGGTTCGTACCCCGTTTAATTTAATTAACTACAAATCGAGCCTAAACGGTCAAAAAGGCCTTAAAAAAAAAAACAAGTGAATCAGGAAGGAGTCGGTGTTTCTCTATAATCCAAATTATTTTAACATTGCTTTTTTTTATTCATTGTACTATATAAAAATTACTAATTTTATTTAATTCTCACTAGATTTCAATGAGTATTTCTAAGGAATTTTTATAAAAAAAAAAGAAAGAGAGAATTCAAATAAGGACATCTTTTGTGAATGAACCCTTTTAGAGCTTCCAAATAGAGTATACCAAATTCTTTATTTGAAATATAAATGTCTGTTTTTCATTGAAAATGTTCCTCAACCAGGAAGAGAGGCAAAAAAAGAGGAGGGGGGGGGGGAGATATTTACATTCGATATTATCCCAGTAAACAGAGTAAAGAATGAAAAAAGTCAATAAAAGATAAAAAAAAAAAAAAAAACATGTAGCTAATTTACTTATAGAAAGATCGTTTAAAAGTAAATATGAATGAGAGAAAGAGAGAGAGATAACAAAAAAAAAAAAAAAAAAAAAAAAAACAGATTAAGAAGAATTTTTATCTAAATGAGAATTTTATGACTATTATGATGTCACGGAAAATAAAAAAAGAAAGAAAAATTTCTTTAATCGTTATAAGCTACCTCTTTAGAGATTTTTTTTTTCAATTTCGCTTATTAAAACTTTGTTGATGTGGTACGAATCCCTGCCCCCCCCCCCCATTTAGGCTCTTGTCAATTGATTGGTAGCCAATTAAATTTAAACGGGGTACAAACCCCCCTTTGACCCCTTGTAGAGACAAGAACTCTACGCTCAGTGCTATGACCCAGGAGTATCCATTGTTTCAAATTAATTCTAATTGTTAGGGTTTTAAAATACGGATAGTTGATTTTTTTTTATTTAATAAACATGGAATTTAAAAAAATAGATAAATTTTAATTTTGTTTTAATATTGTATTTATATGGATTGGTTGACGTTATTTTTATTGTAGGTATATATATTTTGTTGGTGTTAGTCGAGGATCAGGTGGCTTGGTGCAAAGAATAGTACACCGGAGGGCTAGAGATCCTGGGTTCCATGCCCACAAATTTGTTAAATATATTTGGAATTAATGGATTGAACGAGTTTTTATATATATATATTTTTATATATATATATATAAAAAGAATCTACTTTTTGAGGAAGTTTACTCGTCTGCAGAAAAAACAGTCGCAATAAAATCCCAACATACAAAAAAAACATTTTGTTTTTAATCATAACTCACCTTATCCACCTGAAGTGAAAGACGAGTAAACTTCCTCAAAAAGTAGATTCTTTTTGTTAAATATATATATTTTAAACGAAAAGGCAAGAACTCTACGCTATTTTTCGCTAAACATAAAATCAAATAAAATATTTCAAAGATGGCTTCTTTTATATAAAAACAAAAAAAATTAAAATGAAAATTTTTTAAAATAGATAACAGTTGTGTGTAGGCCGCCTAAAGCGGACTGTGTAGCTAGTGTAATATATTTTTTTAAATAAAATCTCAATGGCATTAAGATCGTTACATCATTTAAACAATGGTAAGCACGGTAAAATCTCGAGTGGTTGTGTGGCTCTGGTGAATCAGCATGTGGAACGTCCCCCAGTGGCCATCGATAGGTTTGTTTTTCCCCTTTCAACTACTGAGGCCATTTTATTCTTTCAACGCATATATATATAACTGTTAATCTACAGAAGGCTACTCCGGGTCACCCATCCGAGGTTGTACCGCGCTTAGCTTTGCTTAACTGCAATGATATTTAAATATTTAAGCGTTATTTAGATATAGAGTGAAAAGAAAGAAAAATTAAATCTCATATTACAAAATTCAATTCTTCGAATTTCCAAAGAATATAGAAATTTAATTGTAAAGTGATTTTTATTTGTTTTTAATAAATACACCAGCTGATGAATGTCTATGAAATAAATTTTGGTCTCTTACGACGGGATTTGAACCTTTGACCCCTTTAGCACAAGAGGCGAGAACTCTATTATCGATGTCTACGACCCAGAAGTTTGGAACCTCTTTATGAGTGAAACCTTCAAAAAAAAAAAAATAATAATAATTCTCTTACAGGTACACGAAATTCATTTATTACACACACACACACACACACAATGTATATATTTATGCAATAACAACATATGTGCTTGTTGTGTGAGTCATTTTCTTAATTCGCATCTGTTTATTTATTTATTTTTTTTTTTTTAGACAATTTTCAAGGGATAATTTATGAATGCTATTTTTATGACCTTTTCTTGATGAAAAAAACTTTATATTCACTTTCAAAGGCCGTGAAATAAAAATAAAAACATCAGGTGACTATACTTAAAAATTGTTTTCTATCCTTGGCTATTTATTGATTTGCAAAAATCAGAGAATGTTGAATCTTTTGATGAAGTGTGGTGTTGCCACTTAGGGTTAGAGTATTTGTATCATTTTAATATTTACAGAGTGATTGAGATATTAAGAGATGAACAAATTTTAATTTGAGATGCTATTTTCACCTTTCCTAAATTTTATTTTAATTGAAATTGGTCGCGGGATTCGAACCCTTAGCACAAGAGGCGAGAACTCTATTCTCTGTGTCTACAACCCAAAAGCAGCAAGTATTTTGGAACCTCTTTCCCCCCACCATTTACGTTAAGTAGATACGAATCCAAGTCTTTTCTCCAGATTCCTTCGTCATCTTCCTGACTAACCTCTTCATTCTGTTCAGTTGGATCACAATTTGTATCTTCATTTAAATGTAGATTCTAATTCTTTTTGGTTGTTTAATTGTTGGCTTGGTGTTTCTCCATTGATAGTTTCTCAATTCCTAGTGGAATTAGAAGTCTCTCGTTAATCTCGAAGTCTTATATATGCCTATTCAGCATTTCCTTCCAGTAGAGTAACCTACTCAACAAGTGGATCAAATTTCTTCCTGGCCGGCCAAGGCTGTAGGTGCAGATAGTCCGTTGCTTGATCTCTTGGGTGATGATGAGGCGTCTTATTTGTTGACGAACAAAGAAGAAAGTTCCGGTTTTTCAACTTTAAAACTTTTGATCGGAATGAGGATATTTTACAAGAATAATCGTAAAGCAATGAAATTTTGTTTGGCGAATCAAGATGGCCACGTTCCCTGTGATTTCTCGTTTTGGGGATACTTGAGGAATGTTGTGTACAGACCGGATCACACACCAGATTCATACCATCAGAACAGATACCCTCCCAAACATGAGTATTCAACTACAGTAGTAGATGCTTTAATCATCCTTAAGGTGTTTGTTACATTCTCTTGTCATTATTATTGTTTTCGCTATTTATTTATTTATTTAAATGTGTTTAATACAATTTATTTTTTACAATGGAGATAGATATACAAGGGTAGAAATAATTAAAAACCTAAATATTCCCAGACAGCTTGGAATATTGAAGCAATATTGCAGAAACATTGCGAATCATGCATATATTGCAGGAATATTGCAAATCTTGCAAAATATTAGCATCATTGCAGGCAATATTCCTATTTCCTCCTCTTTGCAACATTGCAGAAATATTGCTGCAATGTTGTCAATATTGAGCAAGATTGGCAATATTACTACAATATTCCAAGCTGTCTGGGTTGATACAATTGTAAATAAAATTGTAAACCATTAAGGATTCCAGATTAATTAATTCTTGGCTCATACCATGGACCCCAATCCAGACACAGAAGACAGTCGGAGGAAGGAGTAGACCCCCACAGCCCCGCCACTAGTCCATGATGTTCATTGCAGTTTCAATAACAATGCTGAATCTCTTTAGTTCCTCGGAATCTCATCCCATTGTCAGAAGGAGGCTCGAGAGGTTCCCTGGCTTCCAGATGCAGCGTCTTTTGATCATTAATCCTTGGAGTTTCCTTTCAACATCCCTATTCTATTAGCGCCATTTTGGAACTATTTTTTTTCCTTCGCCAAACAAAATTTGGTATGAAGTTATAAATGAAGATAAAATTGATTTTAATATAAAAGAGAGAGACTATTACTTTCTTTGATTCAAATAAAATTAAAACTAGTTGTTTATATATTCCTTGGAAATGATTGCTTAATAAGGGGATTTTATCGTGTCAGATATCGCCATTTGTGTTGATGTTCTATAGACAATGCAATAACAAGCAATCTCAAAAAATGTAATTTCTTTTAGTTCAATTATTTAAAAACGGACCCCTGGGTCATAGACATAGTGGTAGAGTTCTTACCTCTTGTGCAAGGGGGTCAGAGGTTCTTTTCCCGTTCTATATTACAACAAAAATTTATTTCAATTAAATAATGCAGAAAAAATTGCAATTGCACAGTCTGCATTCCCACTTTGAATTTTTAATTTACATCTTTGTATTATTTTTTCTTTACGCAGTGTTACGAAACGTTGCATAAAGGCGTTACTAGGTAGCAAAAAAAGGCGGCGACTAAACTCTGCCTATATTTGCCTAGAAGTGTCCCTTCACGTAATTTTTGTTTCTTTTGGGATTTTCAAAAATAATAATGATGTTTTTTCCATAATCTATAGCAATTATTATTATCGTGATATAATGTTTCGTTTAAATAGATAATGAAGAAAAACATTTTGAATTTTTTGAGAGATATATTTTATTAGTAAAGCAGCAAAATGTACCAAATGTTACATTTTAATTTTATTTTTTATAGAATTAGTTTCAAGCAAGTTCTACAATATTATTGTGATATTTTTTCTTTAATCACTTGATACCAATGAATATAAATAAAATTTCATTTACTTTTTTTGCCCTCATATCATTCATTTATTTGCAATTTTTTTTTTTTTTTAACGTCTCTCTCTCTTATGCAATACAAAACAACATTCATTTCACATGCACACTCAGACATTTGGCCAATTACAGTAACTGGATATTCTTCTCTCTCTCTCTCTCTCTCTCTCTTACTCGGCTCCTTTGCTATGAGCAATAATCTTTTTTTTTTTTTTTGACTTTATATGGAATTGAAACTCAACAAACTTTACAGCTGACAATTAAAGGGGCGATATCCTTAAAAAAAAAAATAAATAAATAAATTGTTGTTGAAATATTAATTTGAATAAAGAAAAAGGAGTGTTTTTAAATAAAAAAAATCCCCCCCCCCTTCCCTCAGAAAACTCAATTGATTTGTAATAAATTGTTTAAAAATCGATCATATGAATTGATTTTGAGGTTTTCTGTGTATTTAATGCGGTAAAACAAGTCATTTACTTATCAATTCTTAAATTTAATCTAATCTTAAAGGCATTCCTTATTTATTTAATGAGACAGTCCCATCCCCGAACTCTCTAAGGAAAAAAATTAAATAAAAATTTAATTTTTATTTATTTTTCATTTGAGAGATTTTATTTTAAATAATTTTAATTGGCTTTAATTTTTCATAAGGCAAGACAAAACTCAATGCTTTCCAATGGGCTCAATTTTTTGCGCTTCCCCTTTTGAGAATTCACGGACCCGAATATTTTTCCTGAACTTTCCATAACGTCCTCTATAAGACTGCAAAATTTCGTTTCAAAATTCCAAAGGGAAGTTGTCTAAATAGAGCGTGACAGACGGACAGACTACTATAAATATACTGTATATAGATTGTTTATTTAAATTAATTTGTAACCTGAGAGTCAGAGTTGTTGTTGTTATTATTAAAAAAAGTTTCTTGATCTGGAGTTTATTTGGACAACAAGATACAACGTTTCGGCCCTTCTTCAAGTATAAATTCTGATACAATCACAAAATATAGCGATAAAATTATCAACTGATGTAAAACATAATTTACTAGAAATTTAGAATTTATTCGATATTTTAGAGTTGTCTCTATTTATATCTCTCAAAACTTGATCTTTATTTATTCAGTCTTGTTTTTTGAGGTGTCAAAATTAAAAAAAATTAGGCATTTTATTGGTTTACAATGTCAGTCATATTCATTGTTTCGGCTCTACAGCCATCTTCAGAACTTTTAACCATATTTTACAAAGATGTATAGGTGTAGCAGGGGGATGTATGGTTGTAGAGTAGATGTTAAAGAGAGAGAGAGAAAAAATAAGAAAATGCAGCCAAAGTAGTTTCTTTATAAGAAATCAGCCCACAGCTAACGTTTCGGCCCTAGGTTACCATCATCAGAGCTGTTTCGATTCCGTTTCTCTCCATCTCGCTGTATACAATCCACTTAGTTCTCCGATTCCAGCAGTTTGGAAGTTCGATGTAACAAGGGGATGTAGATTTTCCCAGCAGTCTCTTGGGAACATCTACATCCCCTTGTCCAAGAACCCCCCCGTCAGTCTCTTTGGAAACATCTACATCCCCCTGTTACGTCGAACTTCTTACTTAACTTCCTGATATCGAAGCAGCTCTGATGATGGTAATCTAGAACCGAAACGTTAGCCGTGGACTGATCTCAATAAAGAAACTACTTTTTTCTCTCTTCAAGATGTGCAGTCGGCGCCACAAGTGCCTGTTCGAAAGTGGAGCTTTGAGCTTAGGCAACCGAAATACTTAGCTTTATGAAGTTTTTTATATTAAAAGTAGCTTTTCACCTTCAGTTGCATTAAAAAAAGATGATTTATTTATTTTAAAAATATTGGTTTGGTTGACTAAGCTCAAGGTTCTACTCTCAAATAGATCTGGCACTTTTGGCGCCCACTGTACCAATATAGGAGTTTACTAAAAATTTTTATTCTAAAATTTGAAGTTGTTATTAATTTACATCTGACAGTTTATACATATTTGTAAAAATAGGATTATATTTAAGGTTCTGAAGATGACTGTAGGGCAATGGGTATGATCAACAGAGTAAACCAATAAAATGTCTAATTTTTTTCAAAGATTTATTAATTTTGACATCTAAAACAAAACTCAGTAAATAAACATCAAGTTTTGAAAACTAATAAGACGTTAGATAAATTCTTAGACAAGATGGTAGTTGTTGTTGTTGGAAATTGGAAGAAACAAAATAAATCTTGATTTTATTTTCAGGCTTACAAGTTTTTGTGCAAGAAACACCTGTTTCGGCAAATTGCCTTCATCAGAGCCATAAACTGTAAAAAAAATTAGCTAAGATGAATCAAAAGATATTGCTTTTATATATAATACATTGAAATATAAAAAAAATTTAATATAAAAATTTTCATTTTTTGATTCATATCACCTAATTTTTAAAATTTATGGCTCTGATGAAGGCAATTTGCCGAAACAGCTGTTTCTTGCGCAAAAACTTGTAAGCAAAAATGTTCTGAAAATAAAATCAAGTAATTTTGTTTTTTTAATTATTTTGTTTCTTCAAATTTCCAACAACTTCCCCCTTGTCCAAGAATTTATCTAACGTCTTTTATTTGATAAAACAATTATACTTGAAATTAAAAATTTTTTCATTCATTGGATATTTTACAATTGACTTTATTTATTTAATATAAATTTAAATCATTAATTATAAAATAGTAATTGTGAGATTTAAATTATTTTAATTCTCTATTTACCGGATGGGCACATTTTGAAAACTACTGAACTGATTTTTATGGGGTATTTTTTTTCTTCTAGCGCTCAAAAAACGTGAATCAAATTTAAAAAAAAATGAAATTCGAACAAAGTCAGTACATTTTCAATTCAATTTTCTATTAAATATATAACATTTCGGTCACAGAATGAGTGGCCGAAACGTTATCGTTTAGTTAAACAATCTTTTTTTTTATCTCTACTCCAAGAGATTGCGGATTTATATTTGTAAATTGAAATAATATTTTTATCAAGTGACATTTAAAAAAAAAGGGGGGAGAAGGGACAGGGGGAGGGGAAATATATTTTATTACGCCTATAAATCAAAGCCTTTAGGGTATTTTTTTTAAAACACCTGTTGTTGTATCTTACAAGGGAAATGGGGGGGGGAGGCACCAAAAAGAATAATCAGCGAACCATGGGAGGTGAAGAGGAACGGTAGGGGAGGAGTGAAGAGTAAAGGGAGGGGGCGGGGAGAGGTAAACACGCACACACACATACATCAAGTGTCTGTGAATTTCCTCACCGGCAAATGTTTTTTAAACAGCGTGTAGTATAGGCGCGTAGAATTAGCGATAAAGTTCGTTGACCGGGCGCACAACTGACCTACTTTGGGTCTCCAACACACGAGTCTCTCTCTCCCCCCCCCCCCCCCCCTTCTCTCACTCTTCTCCTCATTCGTAGTAATAGAGAGGAGGAGAAACCGCTTCAAGCTTGAGGCCAATCCCCTCGCCGCCTCGCCTCGGCCTTTACAACACACACACACACACACACACACACACGTACAGCTTGAGCAATTTGCATTTTTTTTTTTTATTGAATTAATAAACTGTAGAGGGTTTAATATTATTATCTACCCACCTCCCCTTTCTATATTCCTTGTTTTATTTTTTCATTTAAAATTAACATCAGATGTTAAAAAAAGAAAATCTCTAATTTTATGTTTAAATAATGCTATGTATTTTATAAATATCTAAAAAAGGTCTATAGGATCATAGGGAGGAAAAAAAACTTATAGTAGTTTAAAATAAAAGTTAATTAAAAAAAAAAATTTCATGAAAAATCCGGCCAGTAGTTTCAGAGTTTATGCGTTATAAAGAAAAATATTTCATTCCACAAAAAATGTCTTATTTTTACCAATTAGTTAAAATAATACTATGTATTTTATAAATATCTATATATAGGATCAAAGGGCGGAAAAAAAATTTCATGAAAATCCGTGCAGTAGTTTCGGAGTTTATGTGTTATAAAGAATTTGTCTTTTACATAGGCATATAGATTTTCTTTTTGATTATTTTGACTACCCAATTTTGAAGATGCAGATATCATTAAAGTAAATAGAGTAATATACAATTGAAAGGATGCTTTTTCGGCATTGGAGGACATTTATAGATCTCATCAATTGGCCAATTCAATGGATATATTGCATGAGATGAGATGTGAACTTCTGAACTCCTAAACACAAGGGGTAAGAAACTATGTCTATGACCCAGGGGTAAAAAGGACTCAAAAACTTAATTTTATTCACAGTAATAAACGTTCAATTTTATTGTTGTTAGATTGAGAAACCAATGAAGCATTTGGATTCATTCACAAAGACTGATAACAAGATAATTTTTTTTTTCTATTCACGTGATATTAGTATTATTACATCATTTTGATATGTAATTGAATTGAGTGGAAACTACTGGAAAATTTTACAGTGTTTTTTTCGGTATCGGAGGCCATTTAGACCTCGCCTCTTTTAATTCAATCGGTTGCAATCACTTGAGACGGGATACAAAGCTCTGACTCTTTGCACAAGGGGCAAGCAAGAACTCTACCGCTATTCTATGACCCAGGGGTGGGTAGAGAGTTAACCGGTGGTGATTTAGGCAACCATTAATAGATAGAAAACTCCCTCTTTGTAGAAAAAATTTATGAACAAGTTAAAATTAAATATACAAATTAAACACTAGGTTATTTGTTTCAAAGGTTTTATTAATTAAAAATTAACACTTGATACGTATTTCGACAATTCCTTGTCATCATCAGAAGTGATTACATTCTAATACATGAAAGTAGATACAGCACATACTATATATATACACTAGAAGCAGTGGTACCAACTGCAATACATCAAAGTAACAAGAATATGTTGCCAACATAACTCGACAAGGAATTGTCGAAATACGTATTAGTGTTAATTTTTAATTAATAAAACCTGTGAAACAAATAACCTAGTGTTTAATTTGTATATTTAATTTTAATTTACAAAATGTTTCAACGAGAACCAACGGTCGAAAGTTTAAATCTTATATGAACAAGTTGTCTAAAAACTCCGGCATATGATTAAGAAATGAGAAGTATCCGCCTCAGGTCAAAAACCCCCTGGGTAGGGGGCGAGTTATAAATTATTTCTTTCGTTTTAATCAATTAGCAATAGAATAGAGAAAATTCCACCTTCTAGATCGGCGTTTAAATGGGTGAAAGGTTGCCAGATGCGGGTCCCAAACAAATAAAAATATTAAATTTTAGATACATTGCAGAGTATGTGCAACACTGTCCTTGGCCTATGTAATTGTTTAGGCACTATCGCTTGTTATATAGTGTTGTTTAAAGAATTTTTTTGAACACTGATAAAGATTTGTTCCTTTAAAAAAATATATATTGGTTATTCGTCGCACCCCTGGACCCCTCTCCAGATGGCTCGGGCACGCCTGCGGCGGACCCTTGCCTTTTCTTTATCAAGCAATATTTCTCGTTTAAAGCAATTAATAATAAAAATACATATCTGGCATAAAATTCTTATCTTAAAGTAGATCTATATATATATATAGATATAATGGAGACAAGTTTTTGGTTAAGTCGGTGGGGTGCTGAGATTTACTCGCTTTCGGCTCTCCTTTGGAGCCATTTTCAAGAGAGAAGGAAGTTAGGGAGGTAATGGTGGAGGGGGTTGTTTGGGGTCGCAGCTCCTGGTCCCCAGGTCAATTTGGTGGATGACTCAGAGGCGTGGATTGGTCTCGAGAACTGGAGGAAGGTTGGGTGTGTGTAATTGTGTTCGGTTTAGGTTGACTACGGGGCCTCAATCTGCCTACTCCCCAAGTCGGTGTGTTGGTGGTGTGTTTGGTGGATGCCTCAGAGGTCTGGGTTTGTCTCTGAGGAATGGACAGTGGTTGGTTCTGTGTAATCGGGTTTGTGTTTGGTTTGGGTTGACTTTGGGGCCTCAATCTGCCTACTCCCCAAGTCGGGGTGTTAGCTCTTGGTTCCCGGGGTCTCAACCTGCCTACTCCCCAGGCCGAGAGTAACTGACTGCGAGCCGGAGGTGCAGGTCCTTTTATACCTGTTGCCGGGCATGTGGGCGTGGCTTTGGGAGTCACGTGGCTGTCTCTGATTGGCTGGGCCTGGTCTGGGGGCGTGGCTTTGGGAGTGACGTGCCTGTCTCTGGTTGGCTGGGCTTGGTCTGGGGGCGTGGCTTTGGGGAGTGACGTGGCTGTCTCTGGTTGGCTGGGCCTGGTCTGGGGGCGTGGCTTGGTTTGTTGAGATGGATTTGCTGTTGGATATGTTACGTTTGTTTGTGATTGTTTGTGTTTGTTTTGGGGACGTGATATTGTTGTTTCGGAACAGTTTTGTAGTGTGTGAAGTCTTTGTATTTGTGTGAGCCTTGGTTTGGAGTTTAGGAATAAGTGTTTTCCATGTTGTTGGGAAATTGAGGGCGTCGTCTCTTTTGTTTAGACATTCAGGCTTTTGTAAATTTCATGGCTTCTTTGTGATACGGAGTGGAAGTTGTTTATTGGTTTATTGTTTTTGTTTGTTCGAAGTTCATAATGTGTCCTGTTTCGTTATGGTGTTTTACTATTGCTGACTGAGGGTCTAGTTTTCTTAGTGCCTTAGCCAGGCCCAGCCAATCAGAGACAGCTGACTCCCAAAGCACGCCCACATGCGCAAAGGTATAAAAGACCTGACCTCCGGCTCGCAGCAGTTATCTCGGCTGGGGGAGGAGGTTGAGACCCCGGGAACAAGAGCTAACACCGACTTGGGGAGTAGAGATTGAGCCCCAAATAAAAAAACAAAACCGATTAAGAACAACCACTGTCCATTCCTCAGAGAAAACCCAGACCTCTGAGGCATCCCCCACCCAAAAAGAGGGGAGTAGGCAATTGAGCCCCGTAGTCAACCTAAACCGAACACAATTACACACACCCAACCTTCCTCCAGTTCTGAGACCAATCCACGCTTGAGTCTCCCCAAATTGACCTGGGGAGGAGATGGACCCCTAAACAACCCCCTCCACCATTCCTCCTACTCTTCTCTTGAAAATGGCTAAAGAGAGCGAAACGTCGAGTAAATCTCAGCACCCCACGCGACTTAACGAGAAAACTTGTCTTCGCATACATCGGTGGAACCTTAAGAATATATATATATATATATATATATATATATATACAGTGGCGGAGGGTCCGTCTGTCTGTCTGTTTTTATCCAATCCCCATCCCCGATCTCTCTAATGAAAAAAAAATAAAAATTTAATTATATAACATTATTTATTATTTTCTATTTGGGATTTAATTATTTTAATTAATTGGCTTTAATTTTTTCCTAATGCAAGACAAAACTTAATGCTTTCCAATGGGCAAATTCTGGAATTTTCTGCGCTTCCCCTTTTGAGAATTTTGGGGACCTGAGTATTTTTCCTGGACTCTCCATAACGTCCTTTTTTTTAAATACTCACACTTTTTTCTCATTCACACACACATTCACACAGTCTTTTCGGCAACTTAGGCCATTTAAGACTTTTAACGGATACTCGGATGTTTAATATACCTATTGGGGGACCCAGGCATTCTTATTTAAGCCATTTGGTATCCAAATGGCTTAAATAAAATCATCGGACTGCCTGGGGTCCGAACCCGCGACTTTTGGTATACGAGGTTAGCACGCTAACCCCTACACCAAACCCCCAGGGCCCATAACGTCCTCTATAAGACTGCGAAATTTTGTTTCAAAAAGTTGGTCAAACAGAGCGTGACAGACAGTCGGATACTCTATATATATATATAGAAAATGTAAAAATTCTTCTACTGTATGATAGAAATAGCCTAAATATTTTTATTTTTAGTTCCCCCCTTATCTAAATATAGCCTTAATTAGGCCCACCCACTCTCTGCTTATGGATTTAATTTCGGTTCGTAGAAATTATTTTTTTTTTGTCAATATGTTTGCATGTCTGCCCTGAAGGGGCTGTTTTGTTGTTTATATGCTCTCCATTTTATAGCACACCCCCTCCAAGTGCCGCTTTACTTCCCTTTTATTCAAATCGATTTAATTTTTTTTTTTTTTTTTTTTTTTATTTGTATAATTAAAAATAATTCTTTGTATAAATGTTAAGCTCTGAAAATGGTCGAAATTTATTTTAATCTGTGTTATACAGCCCCTGGGTCGTAGACACAGGAAATAGAGTTCTTACCCCTTTTGTTTGAGGTTCGCATCACGTCTCAAAAATTTATTTCCACTGAATCGGCTACCAATTAGGGACGGATTCACTAAATGACCTCAGATACCGAAAATATATTAGCTGAATATAAATTTTATAAAAAAAAAGGGAAAATAAATTTATCTGCCGACGTTTCGAGCGCCAATCACCCTCTTCCTCAGCACAGTCTAAGTGTCATGGTAATAATTGTTTCCATGACACTTAGACTGTGCCGATGAAGAGGCTGTTGGCACTCGAAACGTCGACAGATACATTTTTTTTCCTTGACTGACTTCATTCCCATACTTCTATATCTAAATACTTACAGTATTAATTGTTTATATCAGCAGTTTTTATATGGAGAGAAAATATTGAAAAAAAAAGAATATTAATATTCAATCAGTGTAGAAAAAATTTCAAAGACCAAAGAATATAGCAAGCAATAGTGTCAAAAATTACATAGACAGTTTTTATCTTGTAATAATAATTTATTTCGTTCCTACCACCGACAGATAAAAGAAGATCAAAACGTCAGCTTTAAATTAAATAAAGAAGTGAGATTTCTTGCTCTATCACCGTAAAGAAAACAAAGAGGTTGAATTCTTTAATTAAATTGAATTTATGTGTTTGTCTAGCCAAAAACTTACAGTAGAACCCCTCTTAACCGGCCTGGTCGGGACCGAGACCCTTTTGGCCGGTTAAACCGAGGTTTCGGTTTTCATTCTAACTACATATTTAATGAATAAGTTACAAACAAATAAGTTTAAGAGATCTATATGATAGAAAAACAGGCTGAGAAGCAAGCGAGTAAACAAACTCGGGAACTCCTTCTCCCTCCCTCACCACCCGAACGAATATCTTGGACCATATTAAAATTCAAAAAAATAATTTGAATATGTAATTTATAATAATAATGAGACAGGCCGGTTAATCGGAGGACCGGTTGATCCGAGGCCGGATAAGAGGAGGTTTTACTGTATGCATAAATTGGCTTAAAAAATAAATATCCTTAAATTAACTATTTTCAGAATCCTTTCCTTTAAATAAAGAATAATAACAAAAAGAAACAAGATGTGGTCACCACAGAACTGTTAAGTTGGAAATTTGTTATATATATAAAAAAGAGAGAGAATTTTCACTTAATGAAAGCTCACTTACTTTAAGTCACGACTAAATTATTTTTTTTTTTTTTTTATAGCGTAAATTAAAATTTTTATAGCGGAAATTTCCTCCATTAAGAATTAAAAAAAAAATACGGTGAGATGTTTTTTTTTTTTTACGATAAATCGATTTTTAAACGCCAATAATTTCTTCTATGGAAAGAAAAAAAATGAGTAAAGGGTCAATAAAGTTCTTGGGTCATAGACACAATGGTAGAGTTCTTGCCTCCGATGCCAAAAAGACCTGTCAACGTTTCGGCCTTCATCAGGTGTTTTCTCAAACTGTCAACTGATAAATGTTCGCAACAATGTCAAGCTCGAGGCAAATCCTGATGAAGGCCGAAACGTTGAGTTTTTTTTTTTATATTGCTTTGACTGCCTTGATCTCCTCTATATTAATTCTACATTCAGCCAACATCCTTTTCAATTAAATATTTTTACTCAAAAACTTCTTTAGATCTATAATAATTTTCCTCTATATACGTATATTAACATATATAGAAGTTAGAGAAAGTAAAAATTGCTTTATTTAGATACATTTACATCCTGAAAGCTGGAAGAAACGCCTACAGAACTGTTAAAGAAATTTTTCATTATCGAGGAAGAGTTGCAAATGCAGAGACTAAAAACCAAATTTTTTTTTCTTTAAATATTTTATTCGGCCGATGTTTCGATCTCTTTAGAGAAAAAAATTTGGCTGCATTAGCAACCCTTCATTGATATTCCTGTCTTTACTTGCAAGAAATATCAATTTCAAAATTTTTATCTGCAAGACAACCAAGTTCAAAATGAATTTCTCAAAATACTTTGACATTCAATTGCGTATACAAAAATTTAATTAATATCTTCGGCATTGGAGTCCATCAAGCTAATTCGATTGAAATAATGAGACGGAATATGCGAACCTCTAACCCCTCTAGCACAAGAGGTAAGAACTCTACTCAAGGGCGGATACAAGGGGGGTAAAGGGGGTAACCCCCCCCCTCCCCGAGATTTGAAAAAAATATTTTTTTTTCGAAAAAAACATTGTATTTTTAATATAAAATTTTAAAAATTAATACTTAAAAATTTGATTTGTATATATGGACCCTGTTATGCAATGGTGTGTCAAAGACCAAAAAATTCAAAATTGAGTTAAGCACAGAATATTGTTTCAAATGCTTTAATTAATAGTATTTTTTTATGAAATATGTCCTAAAAAAAATTTATATTTAATGTTACTTGCACAATTGACAAGAAAAATTATATATAATCCAATGTAAACAAAAAACTTTATTGTTGATTTTCTCAAAACTCGATGTTTGGTCTTTGACACACCATTGCATAACAGGGTCCATATATTCTGGTAAACAACTACAGAATTCACCTTTCAATTACCGATAATAAGAAAAAAATTGTGTGCTGTGCGACCAGTCACACCAGATTACCCCTCCCCTCCGAATCCGCCACTGACTCTACTACTGTGCTATGACCCTATTTATTATAATTAATTATTCATAAAGAGAAATAGAACCCAATGCTTTCCAATGGGAAAATAAGAGAGCAAAATTTCGAAATATGGAACATGACAGACAGACAGACGGATTGTTAAAATTTAAGCCAAACTGAATAATTTTAATTTCGTTAGGTTATCTACGACATTTTTTAGAAATGCTTAAATATACCCCAGACATACAGTAGAAACTAAAGTAATTAAAAGTTTTCTTTTTCTTCTAAAAGCAGAGCGGGGAGTGAGGGGGGGGGGGGGGGGGGTAATTACCCATTTTACCCTCCCATGGCGGAATCTATTTTAGATGGATATAGGCTATTGATTTCATTTATTTTTCATAGTATTAGTATTCGTTGGTTGGTCTAACAGAGGTGTGTGTATATTTGCATATAAGAGGAGTGAGTGAGTGAGTGAACCGTTTGATTACCATCCGGATAATTATTTAAGCACCTTATTGAATATTTCCGGTCTCCGGGTTATCACTGTTTACTCTCTACTAATACTATCATTTATTTATTTATTTATCATATGCTTTATTCTCTCTTTTTCTTTTAAAAAAAAAAAAAAAAAATTATGACAATGAAAACTTTGAATATTTTATTAAAAAAAAAGCGATTAGATTTAGATAGACATTTTTGTTTTTGTTTGTTTGTTTGTTTATTAAAACAGGTCGTTACGATCAATGACCTTAAGAGTTTTACAAATAAATAACCTCATTTTGTTTTTAAAAAAAGCAAATATTAATTTTTTTCTCTAAAAAAAAAAAAACATAGCACATCACACAACTTTAAGTCAAGTGATGTGCTATTAATCCACCAGATTTTTTTTTTTGTTTTGCGATTATTTTTATTAATATTGTAAATAATTAATTATTATACAGTTCCGATTATTCTTACAGCTTTAATTTTATGTGATTTAGGGAAATTAATTCTTTTATTATGAATGACCGCAGCAAGCGGGCTTGAGTTAAATATGTTTTTGTGGCTTTATTTCCAAGGGAATATAAAAAAAAAAAACATTGCAAAACTCTCCCACTATACAACTAGCCAATTAATTTAACACTTTTTTTTTTTAATTTTCGGCATCGGAGGCCATTTGGACCCTGTCATTTGAATTGAAATAAATTTTTGTCGCTGACGGGATGTACGAAAAAGCAAAAATTTTATTTCACTTTTTCCCTAAAAAAATAAAGCAACTATGGTGTGATAATAACACATCACACAACTTTAAGTCAAGTGATGTGCTATTAATCCACCAGATTTTTTTTTGATTTGCGATTATTTTCACTAATATCAGTAATTAATTATTATACAATTTCATTTGTTTTTAATTTTCTTTTGAGAGATTTAGGAAAATTAATCCTTTCTTATAAATTACCGCCACAAGCGGGCCTGTTTATTTGCAAGGGAATATATATAAAAAAAATTACAAAACTTTCCCACTATACAACTACCTAATCACAAAGCAGGAAAGATTTGCAATTCCGTTATCTATTTTTTTTTTTTACTTAATAATAATAATTAATTTCAAGGACTTTTTCGGCATTTGAAGCCATTTAGACCCGTGTCTATTTTTATTTAATTGGTTGGTAGGCAATTTTTGTCGCATGAGACGGGATGAGCGAACCCCTGACCCTCTAGCACAAGAGGTAAGAACTCTACCACTGTGTCTATGACCCATAATTTATGCAAAATATTTATGTATAAATTAATGCGAATTTTTTCTTTTATTTTTATTTTAATAATACTTATCATAGATAATCATGAATAATATATACGACAGCTAGCTACCAACTAATAGCTATAAATAGCAACCGAAAGTGTGCAAAGTAAGTGATAGCAATTTTTTTATTATGATGAGTTTATTGACTTAAAAGGCAACCTATTTGGGAATATAAATTCATAAGTAAAATTTCTTGAGTTGAATGACTGTAGATATTTAATTAGAAGAAATGGACGGGAGCAGCAACCAGGTGAAATAAAAAAAAAACCTTTTGTTGCCGACGTTTCGAGTACTAGTAATACTCATCCTCAGGGCAAAAAATATTGCCAGAATTTACCCTAACGATAATAGATATCAATTTTTTTTTTGTCTCCTTTTTAATTTAAAAATAGTTTATTCGGAAATAAATATGGAATTCTGGTCCATTAAATCAATATTTAGTATATATTGATTGAATTGAATATTTTATTTATGTTTCAAAATAAAACAAAACAAAAAAAAAAAAACTGTTAGTAGAAAATAAAGCATGGTGGAGGGGAGCTGGGATATCAAATAGTTAAATGGTGGTGAGGATGAGTGTGACCAGCACTCGAAACTTCACAAATAGAATATAAAGGTTTTTTTATTTCAACTGGCTGCTGTTCGTTTCTTCTAATTAATAAGTAAGTTGAAAAAAAGCCTAGTGTTAGGGCCATGGACAGTTTCGGGGATTATACATCACCTATCTTTAAAAGCTGTTAGAAATTATACAAATTTTATTCATTTGAAATGAAAGAAGGGTTCATTCCAACCCCCGGTCCTTTGGGTCATAGAACTCTTATAGCGGGTCAAGGGTTCGGTATTCCGGAAGAAAAAGAATTTATAAAATGTTATGATAAAAAAAAAAGTATCAAGACTTATAATAGCCCAATTATTTGATTTTCATCTTCTCGATGTTTCGGGGACTATACGTCACCGCCCCACCCCACACACGTCGTCAAAAAAATATATAAATTTAATATTAAAATTTTAAAAGCTATTAGAAATTATACAAAATTTATTCATTTGAGAAGAAAGGAGGGTCATTCCAACCCCCTGGCCCCTTGGGTCATAGAAGTGTGGTAGAGTTCTTACCTCTTGTGCTGAGGGTCATGAATTCGTTTTCAGGAAGAAATAGAATTTCTGTTTTAAATATGTTTTAAAAAGTTTAAAACAAATTATTTATATATATGAGGATAAGAAAATTAGATTTAAAGCTGAGAGAGGCAGCTAATATTTAATTTATTAAAGCCCAGTAAGCTAACGTTTCGTCTCGGAGGAGACCATCTTCAGGGTGATAATATAACAAGGATATGAAGAAAAAACCGAGACCGAAACGTTAGTTTAATGAACCTTAATAAATGAAAATATTTTGGGTATCTATTATTAGATATGAGAATAAATTTTTGTCGACGTTTCGAGCGACGGTCCCACTCATCATCAGTATAAAATTGATCTTAAAATTCCATCCTGATGAAACATTTCTGCATTTTTCAACTCATATACAAAAAGAGTTTGATTTCCTTTTGAATTCGTTGTTGGTTGAGTGGATGGAAATAGTGGGAAGGTGGGGGGGGGGAGGTTGTCATTATTCGGGGGCTGCAAATGTCTGTCAGTCAATCGATGAGGCAACATTTTCTTCTCTCTCTCTCTCTTCAAGTTCCTCCTCCTTTTTGAGGGCGGTCCAACTTTGATGACCTTTGGCGTCGGCCATCGATCCACTCTACGCTCTACGATGACGAGTATCAAGAGCCTTCTGGTGGTCTTCTATGCCACCAACAAACTCTTTGGAGGAATTTATTAAAATTTAATAGCTATAGACGAACTTCCCTGGGTCATAACACACAAGTAGAGTTCTTGTGAAAGGGGTCAGAAGTTCGCATTCCGTCTGTTTGAGACAAAAATCATCCGGATAATCAAATTATTTTTTCTCATACTAATTGGCTAATATTTCATTAGAATTTTGATTAGTCTTATAAAGAAAAATTTGGATCCCCAAATCATAAAAAATAAATATTCTGGCTGAGAGTATTAAATATAAATAGAGATGTATGAAATGCAGTTAGCCAAGGAAAATTAAAAAAACAAAACGTTTCGAGCGCTCGTCATACACTTCTTCGGGACGGCCTTGCATATGGTAGCAATGACAATCTAATTACTACCATCGGTAACAATTGACGGTCCTGAAGATGAGTGCTCGAAACGTCAACGGTATAAATTTGTTTTTTACTTTTCCTTGACGGAATCCATTTCATATATCTATATTTAATATTCTCAGCCAGAATAATAATTAAAATTATTTATTTTTCATAAAAATTATTTGAGCCTCCCCATTTGGGGATCTAAATATTCCTTCATAATTTTAATGAAATATTAGAGTGACAGACAGACATATAGATTTATAGTATGAGAAAACATTTGATTATCCGGATGATTAATGCCTATTTATTACATTTTTAACGTAAACAGACGGGGAATGCGAACTTCTGACCCCTTGCACAAGAGGCAAGAACTCTAATTTTGTGTTATGACCCAGGGAACTTCTTGTATAGTTATTAAATTTTAATAAATTCCTCCCTTTGGAGAGATAGAAAGAATTTGTTGGTGGCATAGAAGACCAGTAAAGTAGTAAGTAAGTAAATTCAAAATGTGACCGGACCCAAAGTAGCGCTGTTAGTTTAATTACAATTTTTTTTTTTTTATTTGAATAAATACGTTATTAACTAACTAAAAGAAGAAAGAGAGGCTTCAATTGATGTTTTATGATAGTTGAGGTCATCCAAGTCATCTTGATATCACTTTCACTCTCTGGTCACAACGATTTGAATGACTTCTCTCTTTCTCCTCGTTTAATTCAATCAAAATAATATTTTTTAATTTTTCTATATAACAAAAGGTAAAGTGATGTCTTTTGTCCACGATAAATCAAAAAATAATTAACTGAGTTCTTAAAATTTTTCATATTTATTTTAAAACTAGACGTTCCTCGGTATAAAATGAGATGTCACACTATTTTGTTAAACTTGACTAGCCGCACCGCGTGTTTCGCGTTAAGTCATGGGGTTCTGGACCCCTCTTCAGCGGGCCCTCGTCTTTTCTTAATCAAGTCATTTCAGGCAATTAATAATAAAATTATATCTGGTTTATTAAAAAACAAATTAATCTTTTTCTAAATACATTATATATAATATCGTAGTGTCCATCTGTCTGTCTGTCTGCGTTTATCCAATCCCCGAATTCTCTAAGGAAAAAAAAATAAATAAATAAAAATTTAATTATATAACAATATTTTTTTCATTTGAGAGATTTAATTTAATTTTAATTGACTTTAATTTTTCATTTAGGTTTAATTTTTCATAAGGCAAGACAAAACAATGCTTCCCAATGGGCAAATTTTGAATTTTCTGGAGTTTAGGGCTCCGAGTATTTTTTTTATATCGTCATCTAATAAGACTGCAAAATTACGGGAAGCTGGTCAAACAGAGCGTGACAGACAGACAGACACTCCGCTGTTATATATATATATATATATGGATAGATAATGAATACGCGATTTAAATCTATTAATAATCTTTTACCCTTGGGTCATAGTACAGGGATAGAGTTCTTGTCTCTTGTGCTAGGGCGATTTAAAGTTCTTGTGCTAGAGACCCCTCTAGCAGGGGTAACCCATCCTATTTCATCCGACAAAAATGTATTATATATCTACCAATAAATCTATATAAATAGACAAGTGGCCTCCGATCAGTGGCGGATCAGAGGTGTTTCTCGGGGGGGGGGGTAATCTGGAGTGACTGGTCGCACAGCGCACATTTTTTCTTAATTTCGGTAATTTAAAGGGGCATTCTGTACTTGTTTGCCAGAATATAAATACAAATCAAATTTTTAAGTATTAATTTTTAAAATTTTACATTAAAAATAATTTTTTTTTTTCATATCTCAGGGGGCTAATTACCCCCTTTCCCTCCCCTTTGTATCCGCCCTTGCCTCCGATGCTGAAAAAAGTTTAAATATAAATCCTATATTTGTGAGAATGAGCGATGCAGCTAGTTTTATTTTTAATTTATTTAATTAATGACGTTTCGATCACATATGAGACCATCCTCAGGGCTAGAAGGGAATAACAATTTACAAAAACATTTTCTTTTCATTAATAAATTATGCCAGGCTAATACCCAAAACAATTATTTATAAAATTATCGACTTAAAATTTTTTTGTTATAATTAATCTCTTTAAAATTAATTCGATAAAACAAAAGAAAAAAAAAAAGAAGCTATTTTATTTATTTATTTATCAATAACCATTTAGATAATTACTCTTTTTTTTTCCTCCACTTCCACTCCATCTTTTTATTTTCCCTGAATAAATTTTCAATTAGATTCTACTCTTTTTTTTTTTAAAGAATCAAAAAAAAAAAATAATAATAAATGAGGTGAAAAGTTTAACTCGTTTAAACTTTAACAATTTGTTGTTGTTTTTTTTTGTTGTAGAAAGTCAAATGAATATATTTATTCGTTTTTGTTTTTTTTTTATCATCCTGTAAATTAAAGGAATCATTTGCTTGTCAAGAAAAAATAATTGATTTTTTTATTTTTTTAAGGATTTGTTTCACCTTTTTTAAAAATATGATAAAATTTTTAGAAGAAGAGGAAATGTCTTAAAAGGAAATGAAAGAAAGTTTACGACGTCAATGACGATGATGATGATGATGTTGTTGATGATGTAATCGTCATCATTTATAAAGTGACAATTTATAATAATTAATAGTTTGGCTATTTATTTAATAGTTAAAGGGTATTATTTAACAGCAAGCCATATGTAATCAATCGAGATCTTTCGAGACAAGTTTCCATATATGGTACACAAAACTTTTATTTACCACACCAATCATAAATTTATATTTTAGTGAAAAAAAAATAATTTTTTTTTTTTTTAAACAACAATGTAACAAAATAAAAGGAACTTTGGGTCATAGCACAGGGGTAGGGTAGAGTTCTTGTCTCTTGTGCAAGGGGTCAAGAGTTCGCGACAAATAAATGGCCGAAAAAGACATTAAATAAAACTAAAAATAAAAAAATAAATAAATATTCATAGAGACATAAAAACCTAGTATGAAATACAAAAAATTAAAAAAACAAGATGTTCTACTCAAAAATCTGGTGTTATTAATAGCACATCACGCGTTCTTCTTGGTTGAAGAAAGTTGTGTGATTTTTTAAAAAATAAGAAAAATGACAAATTTTTTTATTAAACGTCATCATAGATCAAGAATACTTTGAATTTTCTTAGTATCAGGGTCATAGAACAGTGATAGGTAAGTTCTTGTCTCTTGTGCAAGGGGTCAGAGGTTCGTAAATAAGTACGGTGTCCAAATGGCCTCCGAAAAAATAATAAAAAAATAAAAATAAATAAATATTCATAAGGATATAAAAACTTAAGTAGTGTCGATTATCTAAAAAATTAAAAAAACAATTATGTTCTACTAAAAAAAATCTGGTGTTGCTAATAGCACATCACGCGTTTTTCTTGGTTGAAGAAAGTTGTGTGATTTTTTTAAAATAAGAAAATTGACAATTTTTTTTTTTTAATAAACGTCATCATAGATCGAGAATATGCAAAAAAATACTTTGAATTATCTTAGTATCAGGGTCATAGAACGGTGATAGGTAGAGTTCTTGTCTCTTGTGCAAGGGGTCAGAGGTTCGTAAATAAGTACGGTGTCCAAATGGCCTCCGAAAAAATAAAAATAAATAAATAAATATTCATAGGGATAAAAACTTAGGTTCTCCTAAGTTAATTAGGTTCTACTGAAAAATCTGGTGTTACTAATAGCACATCGCGGGTTCTTCTTTGTTGATGTTGTGTGATGTTGGGAAATTTTTCAAAAATAAGAAAAATGACAAATTTTTGTTTTAATAAACGTCATCACAGACCGACAAGATGCCAAAAAATTCTTGACTTAAATATAAAATATTTTCTATTTGTATTGGTAATCGAATCGGTTAATTTAATTTTTTCCCCTCCTCTTAGAGTCGAAAATTAAAAAAAAAAAAAGAATATAAAAGGCAAGGAACCGATTGGATTTAAATGCAAAGAATAAATAGCTTATAAATTAAGTTAATTGTATAACGTTAGACCCCGTCTACTAAATTGACAAGAGTTTTAAATCAAACCAACAAAAAAAAAAACACATAATCTATCCAAGTATGTGGATAAATCTAATAAGCAGTCGAGCTGCTTTCACCAAGTGCGTGCGTGTGTGTGTGTGTGTGGTGTATGTGACGTAACGTTCGCCGCTATATGGGTTGCGTAACGTAAAAAAAAAGACAGCGGCGGCGATTCGCAACTTTTCCTCAACCCCCACCCCTCTCCCCCCCTTATTTCCCGCCCATTGGATAACTTCTCTCTCTCTCTTAGTTATAGCTACCTGTAAAAACAGATCATTTAAAAACCTGTTCGTAAATTTTCCTAACTCCCGCCCGTTATACTAAACATAAATAAATGTAACTAAACACATCACGCAGCGTTCTCTTTAATTTCTTTTTTTTATTTCAATTAAGAGTGTCAAGTATTAGAAATTATTTATGTGAAAAAGGTTGCCGAACTTTGTTTTATCTAGATATAGTTATTTTCTTTATTCAATGTCTTTTTCGGCATCGGAGGCCACTTAGAATTGGATTATCAATACAATTTTGTCGTATGAGACGGGTTGTGAACCCCTGACCCATCACTTAGCACAAGAGACAAGAACTCTACCATTGTCCACATCATGGTGTAGGGAGCTGGGAAGCACCACTCCCAGAATTTTGTAAAAAAAAAAGTGGTGTGTGTACTTATGTACACGCGTTAGAAGTTATACTTCATTGGAGTATGAAAAAAAATTTAAAATAATAAAAATGCTGTAAATGATCGAAGATAAATATTAAAATCTAACAACAATCAAAAAGGTTTCAAAGATTTTATTAAAGTAACAAGTGACTAGTTCTTTTTCTTTCGATATTGGCTCTTTGTTTATGATTCTTTTGGTCTTCGATCCTGATTCTTTCGGTCTTCCATTCGTTCTTTTTATTTTATTTTCAAACAAAGAGCGCCAGAGAGCGCTGGTGTTCTTTCTATTTTATTTTTTAAACAAAATACATTTTGGTCCCTTTAGATAAAAAAATATTATTAAATTATTAATTAATAAATTTAATTAATGATTTAATTTTTGGATTTGAAAATAACAACACGTTTTATAACTTCATCATATCGTTTTCACAAATTCACTCTCATCAATCTCATCAAAACGCGCCAAAAGAAGTATAACTTCAAAAAAAAAAAATACTAGCAGAGAGGGAAACCACTAAACCACTTGGAGAAAATTCCGAAAATTTCGTAGTCCTCAAAGATTAATGGTAATAGGCCTAATAAATTATTTCGCACTTACTCAGAGTTGTGGGGTTGTTAATATTTTAAAAATATGAAGAAAAAATAAATAAATAAGACATACTCGTATTCTTTAAGTATGGACTGAACAGGGCTTCTCCTATTGATAATAATAAATTCAAATAAAAGTCACCTCATTCGAATATCCAACTAGAGTGGCGAACGTAAATATCAATAGAACCTTAATAATAATGCCAATAATGAAGAATGGCAGGTAATCATTCCCAGACAAGAGGCAAGAACTCGACCATTGTGCACAATATGGTGTAGGAAGCTGGGAAACGCCCCTCCAAGAACAAAGACAACAGAGAGTAGGAAACCACCAAACTTCTTGAATTTTTATTGTCGTTGTCTCGTTGTTACTTTACTACCAAGATATTTTATTGAGAAAGATCCACTCTATAGAAGCCTCAGGAGCTAAACCCCCACCAGAAAAAAAAAATGTTTAATTTCGTGTATGGGTTGGAAAATTGCTACTAATCTCTTAATATAAAATATAATTTTGATAAATAACGACAGAAATTAAATGGCCTTAAATAAATAATAATAAAAAAAAACAGAAATTATAAAAAAAAAAGATTCACTCATTCAATTTTTAGAGGGCGCTACTTTTCCAAAGCAATTGACAATCAATGATCGAATTTCATTTTAAATTTAATATCCATAAATAGAATAAAAGAAAGTTCAATAATATTCATTGAGTCAGAATTTAAAATGGAGATGGGATAAGAGCTGTTAAATAACAATAATAATATTAATGATGATGTCATCCCAGTTACCGGTTTAGGTGTACTGTAGATGAGTTTATAAATACGATTGCTTGACTGAATATTAATAATCAAGGGTTGATAAAAATCAAATTTTATTTAAAGATTAAACTTAAGGTCCTTTTCCACTTATTAGTAGCCAATTTGGTGGGTATGAGAATCTCTGACCCAGAGACAAGAACTCTACCACTATGCCTACGACCCTAGAGCGCGGAGGGGGGAGGGGTAATCTGGTGTGACTGGTCGCACAGAACACAATTTTTTTCTTATTTTCGGTAATTTAAAGGTGCATTCTGTATACTTGTTTATCAGAATATAAATACAAATCAAATTTTTAAAATTTTATAATAAAAATAAAATTTAATTCCCAAAAAAAAATATTTTTCTCAAATCTTAGGGGTGTATCCGCCCTTGCTCACGACCCAAAATATTTGTTTTTAACCCAGCTACAAGTATGTGTTGCTAACATTCTTTTTCTTTTTTTCTTATTAATCGATTGGAATTTCAAAATCCCCATCTGGTATTAAGGCATTCTCTTATTCAAGTGTCTACTTGATAAACATTCTTCACTTGTTATATAACATAAAAAGTGTGTATTTCTTTTCATAACATCAAGTGGTTAAGAGAAAGAAAGAAATAGAGAGAGATCGAAGTAAAGGATTAAAAAATAAATAAATAAATGAACAACTTATGTTAAAAGAAAAAAAAATATTTTAAAATGAATTTATAAAATAACAGTTGTGGGGTTTAATCTATCCATAGGCACAGTGGTAGAGTTCTTGCCTCTTGTACTAGAGGGTCAGGGGTTCGCGTACAAATTCAATTGAATTAATTCAGTTGAAATAAATAAGGTCGGGGGTTCTAAATTGCGGTGAGGGCAGAAAAAGAGCTTAAAATAAAAACAATTCTATATAGAGATATATATTTGCAGGATTTTCGTCTGTATGTCACGCTCTGCTTTTTTTTATTTTGCCCGCCGCCTAGCTATCCCCCTTTGGACTAAAAATTATTACCCAAATAAGAATGCCTGGATGACATTCACTCTTTGTCCATGGTATGATAATAATAAAATTTGAGGCATTATCATGATTGAGCTACGTACAATTGTGTATGCCCAATATAACTTGGCAAGGATTATATATATTTTCAGCACTTTAACCTGGCCCTGAAGATGGTCCCAAATGTGACCGAAACGTTGGCCCTGGTTAAATTGAAATATAACTAGCTGCCTGCTCATTCATTCTACCTATTTGATTATCAACACTCAGCTATAAACCTCCATCAAATAAATCCAAGAAGAGCGCTATTTGAACATCTTAAAAAAAAAATAAGAATAAAATAATAGAAGTTAAACAATATAAAGGCAAAACTACAAAAGTAAGAACAAAATTAGAAAAGGGTTACTCAAAACAAGAGTCAAAAAATAAAATAAAATCAATTAAAAACACGCTCTAGTTGATCAACTTCTTCTGAAAATGAAATTTTGCTCTATTAAAGATGTCAGAAAATACCCACGGGTCCGCAAATCTCCAAATGGGGAGGCTCAAAAAAATTCTTGAAAATTTAGAAATTCTATCTCGCCTTGTGACCCTGAAATCTTAAAATGAACGTCCTGGATGTGTTCCTAAACTACTGAAAGGAATTTCATGAAGTCTTTTTAAAGAATCTTCCGAGGGTGGTTTTAGGCAATCAATAAAATTAACGAAAAGTGAATAAAAAATAAAATAAAATTCAAATGTATGCTATGATATGCTTGTTTTTGAGAGAATATCTTTCTTGTGTTGCTTGTATATTTCGAATTTAGAAACACACTGTGATATTTCAATTCAGATTAGAAAATAAATAAATAAAATTGTATAGCAATGAATTAATTTTTTTTTTCTTTTGTTGCAGGTAAGAATCCTTTATCTTCATTCGACTCAAAACATCTGCACAATGGGTAAATATAAAAACCAAATCTTTTTTTTTTTTTACTTTCTCTTACCTCTATATATGTTAATATATAGGAAAGAAATGGTTGCCATGGTAACAAAATATAAATATTCTCCCATGTTTACAAATTTTACATCTTGAACGGTGGAAACTAAATATATCTCGACACAAAAAAAATCTGGTATGACAAGCACAGAACACAACTTTCGATTACCGAAGGGTAAGAGAAAGTTGTGTGCTGAGTGACCAGTCACACCAGATTTTTTATTTTACTAGCCGCGTCGCCCGCCTTCGCCTTCTTAATTATGAAAAGAAAATTATTATTACTACGTATTCCAATCCAGTGCCGCTTGAGGATTTGTTTACATTCATGGAATACACAAATGAAAAGTATATATAAATATTTCTCTATACATTTCCTATGGGAGAAATCGTAACTTTAAGAATTAATAACTCAAAAAGTTTTAGGAATTTCGGGATGGAAATAATTTTCCTGTAATCCCGAGAAGGCCCTCTTTATGCATATAAAATTTCATTTCAAAATTCCAACGGGAAGTAGTTGCCTAAATAGAGCGTGACAGACAGACGGGGGCATTAGTGAATTATATAGATTATAGATATATTAATGCCTTTAGCCTGGGGCTATATGAAGATGCTTAATAATTAAAATAAAACCACAAATACATTTAAATAATAAAATTATCTAGTAAATGACTTTTTAATTATTAATACTCTTTGGTGATTATTAAAATCAATTATTGATATTTAAAAATTAAAAAAATGCTATTCATTCAAGTAGATGTATGCATTTAGAATATAACAGAAAACTAATAATTATTAATAAGAAATGGATTTGATCATTATTTATTAAATAAATTGGGATTAAATAAAAAATTTACCTTGTGTTCATGCTAGCCGAGGTTAAACTCGTTCTCTTCAGAGATGATGTCACATATTTATTCATATAAAAACAAAAACACTTAATCACTAGCACTAATAAAATATATATTTCAACAATTATTAACACGCACACACGACCGAAAAAAAAAAACAATATAAAACGACTAGAAAGAGCCGTCCATACATTGACGAGTTTGACAGATGAGAAGGCGGCAAGGAGGCATGGGGAGCCAACGACTGAACGAATCAAATCAGCAATTCAATTCAAACTTGGATATTATTTCACATTTTATTTTAACGCTGTTTATTTATTTATTAATTTAATTCTTTATTTTAAATATATTTTAGAATATTTTTTTGCTTACTTTTTTCTAAATTAAAATTGAGGAGGTTAATTCAAAATTTCAAATGACCTTAAATAAATATCTCCTATGAGAATCAAAGGAAAATTTTGATTTTTACTTTCTCTTACCTCTATATATGTTAATATATAGAGAGAGAAAGTATTGGATTCATGTCAAAAATTCGATGTCGAGATTTTGATGGATATACACGTTTTGAGGTCCCCTGAATCCAAATAAAAGTGGTTTTCGTGACATGCTCTGTTTGTCTGTATGTGTACAAAATATCTCAAGAACGCAAAGAGCTACGAGGTTGAAATTTTATATTTAAGTTAGGCACTCCCCTCGGACCTGGCACGAAGCTTTTGAACAAAATCAGCCAAAGAGTACTAGTACTTTACTGATGTAGTTTTTCAATTTTTTTTCAATTTTCTCAAAATTCGCTCCAACGATTTTAATTAAAATTCATAAATAAATTTTTTTTTTTTTGAAGGTCTTTTTTGACTACTAAGGCCATTTAGACCCCATCCCTATTTATTTCAAATGATTTGTAGTCAAATCAAATGAAATAAATTTTTCTCGCTTGGGACGGAAAGCGAACCCGGGACTCCGGCGCGAAAAATTAATTATTTTTTAGATGCTCTTTAAAATGTATATTCTCATTTTACCATTGAAACCTTCTGAAGACCACTTTACTCTTGTGCTCCATAGAAAAGATAGGAGAAATGGTTGCCATGGTAACAAAATATAAATATTTTCCCATGTTTATAAATTTATAAATTTTACATCTTGAATCTATCTATATATATATAATAGCGGTGTGTCCGTCTGTCACGCTCTGTTTGACCAACTTCCCGTTGGAATTTTGAAACAAAATTTTGCAGTCTTATAGAGGACGTTATGGAGAGTCCCGGAAAAATACTCGGGTCCCGAAATTCCTATAACTTTTTGAGTTATTAATTCCTAAATTTACGATTTCTCCCATAGGAAATGTATAGAGAAATATTTAAGTATTCTTTGCAGTTGTGTATTCTTTGAATGTAAACAAATCATCAAGCAGGCACTGGATTGGAATATGTAGTGGCAGACGCGAAGCCCGCCGAGGCGGCTAGTTCTACTATATCGGCGGAAACTAAATATATCTCGACACAAAAAACTGGTGTGACGAGCACAGAACCCTTTCGATTACCTTTGGTAAGAGAAAGTTGTGTGCTGTGCGACCAGTCAGAACAAGATTTTTCCTTAGAGAGTTCGGGGATGGAACTCGGATTGGATAAAGACAGACATACAGACGGACACTCCGTCATTATATATATAGATCTCCTTTAAAATAAGAGGCGGGCGGAGCGGCTAGTTATAATAATAATGACACTGTCATTCGAGAGATTTAATTATATTATAATTAATTAGCTTTAATTTTTTCATAATTCGAGATCAAATCCAATGCTTTCTAATGGGTAAAATTTTTTATTTATTTCTAAATTAGAATTTGTTCAAATCGACAGACGGAAAGACACTCAACAATATATATTACAGTTCAAGTACTAGTATTTCCGTGAATATTTGTTGTCTCTCTCTCTCTCTCTCTCGTTGATAGAGTTCATCGAACTCGGCGTCATTTGGTCGTCTTCGTTGTTTATGTTCTGAGTCTTTGCTGTTCGTTCATCGTTCACCTCATTCTCCCTCTTTTTTTTTTTTTCTTATTCCCATTTAATGTTCACTTTCCCTTTACCTATATCCATTCTATATTTTGATGGAAATACACGTTTGAACAAAATATCTCAAGAACGAAAAGAGCTATGATGTTGAGATTTTATATACAAGTCAGGCACCCACCTAGGGCGTGAAAATAAGCTTTTTATCAAAATCAGCCAAAGAGTACTAGTACTTGACTGATGATACTTTTTCACTTTTTTTTCGATTTTCTCAAAATTCACTCCAACGATTTTGATTAAAATTCATAAATCAATTATTTTTTACATCCTCTTTAAAATGTATATTCTCATTTTTCTATCGGAATTGTTTAAAGCAGACTTTACTCTTGTATTTCGTAGGGGCAGGGCCGCAGACAGAATTGACGGACCCCGGGGCTACTTAATAATACGCCCCCCCAACCGCTCTTAAGTTTTTTTTTTTAATATGTAAAAACGAAAATCCCTATGCATCCAAACGAACTATAAGGAAATTCCAAATTTTAATTTATAAAAAATTATTTAAAAAAAAAAAGTGGGGGGTTTTTATTTCCTCAAAAATAGATATAGTATAACTTATATATATTATACATATACCAAAAATAAAAAACAGAAATTGTCCAATACATGGGGAGTTGAATTGGGAGCATTGCTCGAAGCCAACTGAATATTAAAATATTTTATATTATCTTTGTATAACAATTAAAATATGTTGGCCTAAGGCTATCCCGAAATAAAAAAAAAAAAAAAAAAAATTAAAATATGTAAGTACTACAGGAAATTAAAGAAAGTTAAATTAAATTAAATATGTAAAAGGCCAGTGGACAGACGCCTTTCGGGTGGTCTGGGGGGTATGGAAAATCTTTTGAGAAGTTAGGCACTGAAATCTGCGTTTTTAGCTATCCTGTGATGTGAAAAATATTATCAAACTTCCTTTGAGCTTAAAGGGACTCCCTCAGGAAAAAAATTTCAAGAAAATGACTTTTTTTATTGAAATTTTAATATTTCAAAAAAAAAATCATTTTCTTGAAATTTTTTATTCGATTTGAGCTTAAAGGCCCCTTCATGAAAAATTTCAAGAAAATGATTTTTTAGAATGATGAAGGAAGAGAGGATGTCAGCCAAAAAGGAGCCTCTATCGAATAAAAATCTCCAATCAGAATATCTGAAATTCTGATTGGAGATTTTTATTCGATAGAGGCTCTTTTGGCTGACATCCTCTTCCTTCATCATTCTAATTGCTGAACAGCCACTTCTATTATCAAAATGATTTTTTTTTTAAATATTAAAATTTCTTGGCCTTTTTCGTTTGTTATGATTTTTTTATTGAAAATTATTTTTTATTAGAATTTTAAGGTACACAAAGGGCACAAAGGGCGCCCGGGGCCCCTCAAAAAATCTGGTATGTCCACACAACAAGAGAAGGTTGTGCGGTCGCCACACTAGATTATTTTTACTTTCTCTTACCTATGTATATATGTAATATATATATAGAGAGAAAGTATTGGATTCATGTCAAAAATTCGATGTCGAGGTTTTGATGGATCTTCACGTTTTGAGGTCCCCTGAATCCAAAAAAGTGGTTTTCGCGACATGGTCTGTCTGTCTGTGTGTGTGTGTGTGTGTGTCTGTGAACAAAATATCTCAAGAACGAAAAGAGCTAGCAAGTTGAAATTTTATATTTAAGTTAGACACCCCCATGGGACGTGACACGAAGCTTTTGAACAAAATCGACCAAAGAGTACTAGCACTTTACTGATTCACTTTTTCAGTTTTTTTTCGATTTTCTCAAAATTTGCTCCAACGATTTTTTTTAAAATTCAAAAATCAATTATTTTTTAGATTCTCTATAAAATGTATATTCTCATTTTGTGATTGAAATCTTCTGAAGACCACTTTACTCTTGTACTCCATAGAAAAGATAGGAGAAATGGTTGCCATGGTATCAAAATATAAATATTTTCCCATACTTATAAATTTTACATCTTGAATTCATTTGAATCGTTTATTTCAGAAAGCACCTAAGGGACAAAATTTCAAAAAATGTGTTTTTGGTGCTAATGTACAATTTAAAGGTAAATACATCTTTTAGTGCCGAAATAACCAATGTTCCTCATCAGCAATGCTATTTGGCAGCCTTGAAAATAATCCGTTTATTTCAGAAAGAACCTAAGCGACGGCGCTTGGGTTCTTTCTGCGGTAAATTTCACTCATGCCCTGTAGACATCACGTGTTTTGTGACTCGCAGCCGTCGCTTAGGTTCTTTCTGCGGTAAATTTCACTCGTGCCCTGTAGACATCCACGTGTTTTGTGACTCGCAGCCGTCGCTTAGGTTCTTTCTGCGGTAAATTTCACTCGTGCCCTGTAGACATCACGTGTTTTGTGACTCGCTGCCGTCGCTTAGGTTCTTTCTGCGGTAAATTTCACTCGTGCCCTGTAGACATCACGTGTTTTGTGACTCGCTGCCGTCGCTTAGGTTCTTTCTGCGGTAAATTTCACTCGTGCCCTGTAGACATCACGTGTTTTGTGACTCGCTGCCGTCGCTTAGGTTCTTTCTGCGGTAAATTTCACTCATGCCCTGTAGACATCACGTGTTTTGTGACTCGCTGCCGTCGCTTAGGTTCTTTCTGCGGTAAATTTCACTCGTGCCCTGTAGACATCACGTGTTTTGTGACTCGCTGCCGTCGCTTAGGTTCTTTCTGCGGTAAATTTCACTCGTGCCCTGTAGACATCACGTGTTTTGTGACTCGCTGGTTTGATTCAAAGGTTACCTAACACTGAGTGGGTTAGTTTTCGTGAGTTTTCGGTAAAAATTAGGTATTATTTTGTTGTTTATTATTACATTATATAGTATTTAAGCCATGTCGGATAGTTCAGATGATGAATCTATTCCCAGGCGTAGGCGTGGAGTTGTGCACGAAGAAAAATACAAACGGAACATTATTCGGAATGCTAGGCTCAAAGGACTGCAGTACGTCTCTGTATATACGCTGTTGTATATAGACATACTGTAGCGTGTAGTCTACTTGTATTTTTCGATTTAGGCATAGTAAAAACACTCTTTTTTTATACTTAAGTGTGTCTGTTACTTACCTTTGATACCAAAACAGGTAAAAATTAATGGTTTGACTTAATTTCAATAATAATTTTTAAAAAATCACTCGTTTATTTCAGAAACCACCTAAGTGCAATTTTTTCAAAAATTAATTACTCAAAAACTTAAAAAAAAAAATAATTTTTTAAATAGATTATTCCAATAGCATGTTTTTGATTTGGTAAAAAAATATTTGAAGGAGACTAGACCTATACTTAAGCTGCAAAACAGTTTTTTTTAGTTTTCCGAAAGTTGAAAAAAGCGCACTTAGGTGGTTTCTGAAATAAACGATTCAATTGTACCCTACTGTCGGAAACTAAATATATGTCGACACAAAAAATCTGGTGTGACAAGCACAGTACACAACTTTCGATTACCGAAGGTAAGAGAAAGTTGTGTGCTGTGCGCCAGTCACACCAGATTTTTCAGATTAGTGCCCAAATTAGAATTTCAATTTTAACGTTTTTTAGAAATAGAGATACAGATATAATCTAAGAGGTTTTTTATTTTATTGCATCACGATTGTTTTTTTTGTTTCTTCAATGTCCAAATATTAAATTTTTATTTCCCAATTGCCAGTTGAATTCTTGAAAATACCCTTGGAATTAAATAACAATATCAACTCGAAGAAAGAACATTTCTATAAAAATGTGTGTAGATATTTATTAATTTATTTATCATAACGTTTAATAAAAATGTAAATATGATTAGTGATATGGAAATACAAACTATTTTAAAAACAAATAAACGTGACTTGAAATATCTATTTTTCTATTATGAGATTCTATTTTTTTTTTTTTTTTTATACTGAATAAATAATCAATCTAATTTGAGGTCTTTTTTCCCGGTCGGTATCAGAGGTCAATTGATTGGTAGCCCGGGATGCGAACCTCTGACCCATAGCCACAAGAGGCAAGCAAGAACTCTAGCACTGTGCGATGACCCAATATATTGGGCGATGGAACGCTATAGAGTAAAGAAAAAAAAGTAGAAAATAATTTACAGTATTAATTCAAAGGGGCGCTCCCACTGTGGCTCACTTTTCTTGGCATTTTATTTGGTGTCTGGTCGTTCTTTCGATTTGAAATAGATGTGAATCGATGTGCCCTATAATCGTAAAAAAAGTCACGTGATCTGGTAGATGTTTATGATGAAGGCGTAACTCTTGGTGCGTCAAAATATACAACTGTCAAAAAAATGAGAGGTTATTTCTCCATATTTAAGAAAAAAAAATGGCCACATTTGTTTAAAATTCGGATGAATATAAACAATTGGAAAAAATTGAAAAATTTTTAAATATTTATAAATAAGAAATTATTATATATAATATTTAAGATATTATATATATCGCGTAGATATACCAAACTCTTTATTACAGTAACTAGGGCAAAAATAAGAAAAATAGTAGGCCTATCTATTGTCCCTCTACTACTGTGTCTACGACCCAGGGTGGAAGGGGGTGGGGGGGGGGTAAAATTGTGAGTTTGTCGGTCGCATAACAAGAAAATGTCAACTTTGACACCACTCGTTTTTATTATTTAATTTAATTAAATGTGAAATAATTATCAATGGCGTCTGGACGGACTTATTTCTCGGAGGCCACCTATCCAGATTTTCAACACTCCTTAGCGTTGCTTAAATGACAGGAAGTCAAAATTTTTAAAATTTTTTTAAAATATAAATTTTTTTCTTTCTATTTTTTATAGATATATATTCTTTGAAAAATCATTGGATTTTTTTTTTTTTTAATCCTTTTCGGCTACTGAGGCCATCTAGGTATTCCTTGGCTGCAAAGTCTTCTATGCCCAATTCAAAGCCTACAGCCTCTTCTCATCACCAGTTATAATATTCTTAAAAAAAAAAAAAACCCGGAAATAGGAAATTCTAATTTTAAATTGAACCAATATTTATCTAATGATAAAAAGAAATTCTTTTTTTTTTTTTGTTCTTTCAATGACTAGTTGCTATACAAATAAGTTAAAAGTCTATTTAAAAAAAATAAAATAAATAAATAATATTATGAGGGGTGTATGTGTGTGTGTGTGTGTGTGTGTGTGTGTATTGATTAATATTTTGAAATAGATAAACATCTTCTTTAATTAACGGTAACTGAAGAAAGAGAGAGAGACAATAGATGAATTCCTAACAAAAGAATGTTTCTTTTTAAATACGTAATTATGCAATCGAGTGGTTGCTTGGTCCTCTCTTGATCTAAAGAACAATCGCGGGCATCAAATGATGGATGTCAACACTAAAATATCAATATATACGCTGATGGCGAAATTCCTAGCATCTGTTGTGTTCTGTGCTTGTCACACCAGATTTTTTTGGTTAGTTTCCACCGATATATTAGAATTCAAGTGCCGGGTTGCAAGAACGTATTTAACGGTTCGTTAAACGCTATTGGTGGTTTAAACCTTCCCTTGGGTTGCAAGAACGTATTTAAAGGTGATTGGTTCGTAAAAGGCTGTATTTAAACTAAAGGTTGAAATTCGGACCTTAAAATTATAAAGTATCCACTAACCTGATTTGTTTCATTGAAATGATAAAGAATTTAGTGACTATATTATCACGCGAGAGAGGTAAGATATAAATGCATTAATTTAATTGAGTTTTCTTTAGTTTCTGAAACGTATTAAGCGATATTATTAATTATTATAGATATTCATCTAATGAAGAGAAAAAGTGAGGTTATAGTATATTCCCAGTTTCTTTATAATTTAACATCTGACAGCCAGATCTACCAACGTATTTATTATTTTTATTTTACGATATTTAAATATTTAAACATTTTTTGTTTTGTAACCTAATATTAACAATTAAAATTTAGAACAATATCTATTTTTATTTCTTTTATAATTTTGGTACTATTATAAATTATACAATTTGACAATGCGCCCTTGCGGTCAAATGGCCAACTACATAGAGAGCTGTCATTTTCGGTGGCCCAATCGTTTTGCATCTATCTATATATCTTAACAGTAGGGAATAGTTAACGGTTCCTTTAAAGTTGCTTTAGCAACAGCCTATAATTTTAAAGCCCAAAGCGATGTTTACTAACAGACTTTTAAATATTTACAGAACTGTTTTCTTGCAACCCGGCAAAGATGTAATAAAATTTATAAATATGGGAAAATATTTATATTTTGTTACCATGGCAAGCATTTCTTTCCTATGACGTACAAGAGTAAAGTGTGCTTCAAACGATTTTGAGAGCAAAATGAGAATATACATTTTAAAGAGCATCTAAAAGATAATTGATTTTTGAATTTTAAACAAAATCTTTGGAGCGAATTTTGAGAAAATCGAAAAAAAGTACTTTAGTAAAGTACTAGTACTCTTTGGCCGATTTTGTTCAAACGCTTTGTGTCACGTGCCAGAGAGGTGTCTAACTTAAATATAAAATTTCAACTTCGTAGCTCTTTTGTTCTTTGTTCCATCAAATCGAATTTTTGACATGAGTTATCTGGGTTGTAACATTTCGATTCGGATTTTTGAACCTTCCTCAGAAGGAATTTCCTTCCTGTTTATATATTTGTTTGATAATAACACGGTTAATCGGGGAAATGTTTATTATCCGAATGTCCCTGTGACGTCACAAGGCAAACGGCGCTATCAGTAAATCAACAGCTGCCTGCGTTCATTGAACCTCTCCTGAAAATATTGAATGGCTCCTCATTCAAAGTGAAAAAAAAGTCACTTAATTACGTATCAAATGGTAATTTTATAATATTAAAATAATAAACCCCTTTTTCGGCATATTAGGCCCTTTCAAGTTGCATGAGACAGGATGTTAACCCCTGACCCTTAGCACAAGAGGTAAGAACTCTACTTTTGTGCTATGACCCAAGCCATTTCATTTACAAAATGTTTCAACGAGAACAAGGTGGCATTGTTGCTGGTAAGCGTGATTGTTGGGCTGTATAGTCAGGATTTCAACATCAACATCGTTGCTTCTTCTTTATTCTGCAAAAGAAAAAAGGACTAACCCAATCCATAGACCCCTAGGTTCCGCAATCCACCAAATTTCCTCGAATCTATAACCGCAACCCAAAAAGATTACACCGTGATTTTTATATAATAAAACATTTCTTTATTTTCTTACAATATTTTATAAAACTACAATGAGATGAGATATAATTTAAAAGGGGAAAACGCAGCCGGGGAGCTTGGCAACGGAGAAGAGCAACAATCGTTGCAGTTAAGCAACGCCAAGCACGGCGAAATTTAGAGATTGGTGACCCCGGTCAATCAGTCTGTGGAACGAAAATAAATACCCATAAAAAAGGAAAACGCAACCAGTGAGGTCATTTCAGTTTTTGCTTGGGGGGGGGGGAAGGGGATATTTCACGTAAAAAATCTATATATAAATAATTCGCTAATGTCCGTCTGTCTGTCACGCTTTATTTAGTGCAACTTCCCGTTGGAATTTTGAAATGAAATTTTATATGGATAAAGAGGACCTTCTAGGGATTACAGGAAAATTATTTTCATCCCGAAATTCCTATAACTTTTTGAGTTATTAATTCTTAAAGTTACAACTTCTTCCATAGGAAATGTATAGAGAAAAATAAATATTTATGTATTCTTTGAATGTAAACAAATCCTCAAGCAGGCACTGGATTGGATTACGTAGTAATAATAATTTTCTTTTCGCCCTCGGGGCTTGGTGTAGAGGTTAGCGTGCTAACCTCGTATACCAAGGGTCGCGGGTTCGGACCCCAGGCATTCCTATGATTTTATTTAAGGCATTTGGATACCAAATGGCTTAATAAGAATGCCTGAGCTCCAAATATGTGTATTAATCAATAACGCATATTGTAAAGGTCTTATATGGTCTGAGTTGCCGAAAAGACTGTGTGAATGTGTGTGTGAATGAGAAAAAAGTGTGAATGTTAAAAAAAAAAAAAGACGAGGGTCCACCGCAGGCGGACCAGAGCCAGATGAGGGGGGTCCAGGGGGGGAAGTCCCCCGGCTAGGGGGAAGGCGGGCATTGCGGCTAGTTATATAAAAAGGAAGATTATTCCTAGTATTTTTAAATATAAAAAATAGAAGAAAATTTGATTTTTCTTATTTATAAACTGAGAAAATTATGACGTGGAATCTGTCGTCGTTTTAACTAAAGACTGAATTTCTTGTATTGTAACAATTAATTGTAACTATATTCATCATATTATAAAAAATAAAATTTTTATTTCTAAAAATTGTACTGAGAAAGACCGTGATTGGTGACCGAAACGTCGACAATTAACAATTTTTTTTTTTTTAATTTTCCTATCTTTCAAAAGAGTTTAATTAACTCCAATTACAGAGAAACGGAGGCGATGTTTGAAAATTTTCACGGCAAGTGAGATTTGAACCCGCGTTGTACAGTAATCCGATTAGCCACGAGCCTCCTTTTTATTTTATAAAATGTAATTAAGGTTGTTCGGACATTAAAGCACTTTATTAGATTAAAAGCTAATTTTTTAATATGTTATTAATCACTATCAAATACGTTTAATATAAAATTTTGAAGCAGATCTGACCCAGGGTTATCGTGTAATTAATTTTTAAAAATTTAAATTTAACATGTAGTCTATGGGGAATGCCGACGAAACGCACACATATCGAATTATATAGCCACCTCTGCATCAGATACAAAAACAAAAAACTTACATTTTATCAATTCACTTCCGAAGAATACGTTAAACATAAAATCAAAAGTTTCTGCCGAAGGCTTTTAAAGATATTTTAACAAGAAAGTCAAAAAAATTCTCCAAAATGACAGTCGCCAATATTTAAAAATAAGAGACTCAGAGCCAGTCCTGGCAACGTCGCATAAAATAATTCTCTTTTCTAGCTGTCAGTTACATTTTTTTTTCCATTTTACGATATTTTTTCTCGCAAATCGTCCATTGTGTTTAAACTGATTTGCATTAAACATTGTAATATATTAAATAAAATAAAATTGAAGGCTTTTAAGATTTAAAATAGATAGCTGATGAATGCAATGTTGCCAGTTCTATATTACGTGAAATACTGCTCAAGTCAAAAGTCATTCATTTATTATTTTTGGTAATTAAATTATTAACTTAATACAAAAACTATGATAGGTCACGACTAAATTATAATAAGGAATTTTGGCATTCAAATTTTTAATTTTATTTAAAAAAAAAATTTAGATTCTATTATGACTTACGAGGTACTGTCCGAACAACCTTAAATAATTTTTTTTAATTTTCCATTTTGAATTGAAGGAATTTAAATTAGGGTCATAGACAGAGATAATAGAGTTCTTGCCTCGTGTGCTAAGGGGTCAGGGGTTCACACCCCGTCCCATCAATTGAATTAAATAGAGCCTCCGATGCCAAAATCAAGTTGCAATCCCCATTGGGCCCTCTTGTATGATAATGCCAACCGATGAAATATAAAATTCCTATACATAGAGAGGTTTGAACTCTATTGACCTCTTTGTTCTTCCTTTTTTTGGAAATAACCATGATTAATCTAAAGATAAAAAAAAAAGTATTTTTCATGATATGTCGCAAGATTTATCTGATTATAATTTAAATAAACATTTTTCTTTTTTTTGAAATCTCATTCTAACAAAAGACTTTGATCTTAAACTAGAATATCATTTGACCTGGGGAGTTTTTTGATAAAAAAAAGAAAAAAAAAGAAAAATTCCTTCAAAGTTGACTACCCATTAGGCTAATTGGCGTTACTATTGCAAATTAATATATACTGTATTGTGTGTGTGTGTGTGTGTGTATATATGATCGGGCAGCACGCGTGAATCAGCGGTGTGGGGCATTGACACTGCGAACGAAGAACGTCGACGTCGACGACGACGACGACGACAAACACACCCCCACACACACACACATATGTGCACGTGGGATCCTCCTTCCCCTTCTCCCACCCATTCGATACATTCCATCAAGTAAAATGGATTGATTGAATTCAGCAGAAAAAAAATAAAATAAAATATATTATCAGTAGTCAATAGGCAAAGGTTTAGGGATATTTGTGTTTCTGTGTATGTGTGTGTGTAATGTTTGTGTTTCCGTTAAGAGGAAGAATATGTTGACTGTGTATGTGTACTCGGACTTGACGTGGAGTCTGCATCATAAAGAAACAGCAGATAGCACAACTTCTATGACTAAAACTCAAACGGGCCCTATTAAAGGTATTGAAGAAATAATTTAAGACCTTTTTCGGCATCAATAGATTAGTAACATGAGACGAACCCCTGACCCCTTAGCACAAGAGGCAAGAACTCTATTATCTCTGTCTACGACCCAGGGGCGAATCCTAATTTAAATTCCTTCAAATCTACTATCCAAGAACTTAAAATTAAAAAAAAAAATGATCTAATTACATTTTACTAATTAATTGTGGACGTTTCGGTTGCCTATCACGACCTTCTTCAGAATCTATTATTATAAAAGTTATATAAATAAGAATATAATTTCTTATAATAATATGATGGATATACAATACCTACAATGAATTTTCAATACAGATTGCTCGGGATTTCTTACATTCAATAGTGGATTTAAATATTATATTTCAATCTATCTATAGCAGCCAATGAAATTAAATAAAAAACTTTTTATTTAATTAATTGTTAAGATACTTTAATTAATCCTCTTGATAAAGTTTGTGTTCGGAGACCGAAACGTCGACGATTAATTAATTAGATGTTGAGAAAAGTAGATTTATAGCTGGAAAACGGTTAATATTGAGAAACAGGATGAACAAAGAAGAGCAGCTAGTATTTGTTTCATTTATTTAAGGCCCATTAAGCTAACGTTTCGGTCTGAAGATGGTCTCGTCCGAGACCGAAACGTTAGCTTAATGGCCCTTAAATAAATGAAACAAATACTAGCTGCTCTTCTTTGTTCATCCTGTTTCTCAATATTATTAATTAAATAAAAGTCTTTTGGGTATAGGGGACTTTGCAGTCAAGGAATTAAATGAAAAACTTATTTAATTAATTAACCGTTGACGTTTCGCAAATCACGAACTTCCTCAGGAAGAGGAATTGTCCTGATGAAGGTCGTGATTTGCGACCGAAACGTCGACGGTTAATTAAATAAAAGTTTTTTTTTATTTAATTTCCTTGGCTGCCACGTCTCCTATATTCAATCTAAAGTCTACAGCTACTTATCATCGTTATTCATCTATAATATATTATTTTCCCCATCTTATTTTAGTGCTATAAAGTAGAATTATTTTGATTTAGCTATTCACCTCGCTAACAATAATTATTCTATTTTATGCATTTTTAAATACCTATCTATATATTCCTATTAAAAAAAAGAAAAATTCAATTAAGTATATTTATTTGTTTGAGGTCTTTTTTGGCATCTGAGGCTATTTAGGCCGCTATTTAGTTCTCGCTTGGGACGGGAAGCAAGACTCGCTTTTATTATTTCCTATTTGTTTTTGTTTTTTTAATTTAAGTGTTTTTTCTGCATCTGAGGCAATTTAGACCCAGTCAGTGACTAATAAATGTTTGAGAAAACAGGGTGAATAAAGAAGAGCAGCTAGTATTTGTTTCATTTATTTAAGGCCCATTAAGCTGACGTTTCGGTCTCGGTCGAGACCATCCTCAGAGCTTATGGGCTGTCAATATGAGATAAATTGTAAAAAGCTCAATTATATAATTCATAACTTAAGAGTATAATTCATAACTTAAGGGTTATGAATTATATAATTGAGCTTTTTACAATTTATCTCATATTGACAGCCCATAAGCTCTGAGGATGGTCTCGACCGAGACCGAAACGTCGTAAGCCGACGCTTAATGGGCCTTAAATAAATGAAACAAATACTAGCTGCTCTTCTTTATTCACCCTGTTTTCTCAATATTTATCCAGCTATAAATCTACCTTTCTCAATAAATGTTTGTCGTATGAGATAGTCGAATGGGAACCTCTGAATACCTAGCACAAGGTGTAAGGAACTCTATTAATGTGTCTATGACCCAGATGGAGAAAATTTTGGATTTTCAAAATAATTATTGTTTAGAAGTGAATTTTTTTTTTAGGTAGGGGAAAAATTGTCAAAAAGTTCGAGTCTATGCGTTTTTGCTAATAAATTTAAATCCCATAATAGATAAAACAATTTTAAACTTATTTTACATAAAAACAATTATCTTTTATTAATAATAATAATCAGTTTAAACACAAAGAAATAAACGAATTGGGAGGGTAATGAACTCACGAGTCACACATATCGAAAAAAATAATAAAGAAATTCGCTTAGCTAAAAGAGATTGAATTGCACATGTGAGCAATTTCAAAAGGAGGGGGCGGGGAGGGGAGGGGGGAGGGGGGGGGAGGGGAACTTTAAAATTTAAAGGCGATAGATGGCAATTGAATGAATAAACAGACACACACACGGGGTCAAATAGAATCCATAATTGCTGAATCAATTTAGGGAAAAGGAAGAGGGAGGGAGGGGGGGGGGAGGGAGGGAAAGAGGGGAGGGGCGAGTCTTTTTTACATCTTTTTCAACTTCAATTGACTTTAGAATGAATGAAATTTCCAAATCATGTTTATTTTTTAAATAAAACTGAGTGGAAAAAATTATCTCTTACCTATATCTCGTGTCTCAAGATTTTAATGGAAATACACGTTTCTGAGTTCGAAAAAAAATGGAATTGGCTGTAATTAACGATGAGATTAATGACAGGAGACGGCAGCCAGGAGCTAGTAGTCGCTACATCAATGAAACTTCCAATTTACGACGTTTCGGTCTAATTTCATTGAACCATCTTCAGTTGTTAAAAAAATAATACTTTGATTGTCTGTCTCTCTCAAGAACGAAAAAATTGATATTTAACCAGGAAGTAATAGTCTCTGTCTCCCAATTTAAGACGTTTCGGTCTAATTTCATTGCACCATCTTCTAGTTGTTAGAGTGTTGCTCAAAAAATGATACTTTGATTGTCTGTCTCTCTCTCTCTGTCTCAAGAAAAGAAAATAACTGCAAGACTGAAATTTATTTAATATTTAAGTTAAGTACACTACGGTTCAATGAAGAATAGAAATGGCTGTGGTGATGATTGACTAGGGAGCTCAATGAGGAAGGCAGCCAGCAGAAATGAAAACTTATATTATTTCATCGACGTTTCGGGAGCGCGTCACTTCCATCTTCAGGACGAAATAATTGTCGTAAATGAGATTACACAAAAAATATTATTCACAAAACGTATGTTGTGCATAGTATTTAGCAAAATAAAATGATATATTATTGAGGCTGATACAACAAAAAAGCGAAAAGGGTTTTTTTTTTCGATTTTTTCAAAATTCGATATTAGATTTTATCTAGATACTCTTTAAAATATATATTCTCATTTATTTTTGTATTATACTTCATTGAAACAGAAATGGAAAATATTTTCCTCTGATTATAAATTTATTGTAGATAACCATACCCCTGGGTCATAGGCAAAGTGATAGAGTTCTTGCCTCTTGTGGTTTAGGGGTCAGAGGTTCGCATCCCGTCTCATCCGGACCTCTAAATGGTCTTCAATAAAATTAAAAATAAGAGAAAGTAAATATATATATCGAAATAGAAAAGAGACCAAAATAGTTGCAGTTGAGTAATGCCAAGCGTAGCGAAACCTTGGATGGGTGATCATGAGAAATCAACATGTGGAACGTAATAATTAAATAAATTAACCCTAATGCTAAGGGGAATAAAAAATTAAGTTACACAAAGTTTATTTTTATTAAAATACTATCTAATCAGCCCGCCTTTGTAAAGTTTTTCTAAGAGGTATAAAACTTACATTTTCCTCTTCTTGTCCTGCCAAAATAAAAAGAGGGTCCGCTTAAGGCGGACGGCGATAAAATAAGATTATTGTATTAATTTTGTTTTTGTTTTTGTTTTAACAGCCCAGATCGAGATTATCCCATGCAAGGTGTGCGGGGACAAATCGAGTGGGGTACACTACGGTGTAATCACTTGTGAGGGCTGCAAGGGTTTCTTCAGAAGATCACAAAGTTCCGTCGTCAACTACCAATGTCCGCGCAACAAGTCGTGTGTAGTCGACCGAGTCAACCGCAATCGATGTCAATATTGTCGATTACAAAAGTGTCTTCGGCTTGGCATGTCACGAGACGGTAAAGTGAACAGTCAACTTATAATTTGAAGGGGCTCTAAAAGAAACAACTCAAATAACAAGACCCCTTGCTAAACAAAACATTTCAATTAATTTGACGCTACATTTTTAAAGAATGATGTAAAAAGATAAATCTCTCATCTAATTAAATAAAGACAGAGACCTTCGTATAACACGAATTCTAATCGCCTTTACACGATCAGAACTACTTTGTTTGGGATTTTGATTTTTTTTTGGAGGGGGAGGTTGAATCTACCGAGAAACTTTGAAATTGGAGACCGCGAGACCGAGTTTAAACTCTAAATTATAGGGATCGGGATAAATGGAATTTTGAAAAAAATAATTGATAAAGAAGGAGCATTAAACGATAAAATTTTAATGGACAACGGCGTCATGTTAATCAAGTTGGGAAGACGCAATTTGTCGGGGAGGACTAATTTATACCCCCCATACAGTATATTTATATTGGTTACAAGCGTTTAATCAACATTATATTATATACACATTTATAAATCAAGAGTCGCGGGAGCGACTCGTCGCCGAGCATGTGAAAAGCAAAAGAAAGCAAAGAAACTCTTAATACTACCATTTAGTTGATATTCCAATAGATGTCAATGGCCCATTGCATTTAGATGGACGAGTCGTCCCTAGACTATATTATCAAGAATGATTTTAAATCCTTAATAAAAGATAGGGACGTGAAAAAATTTTTTTGAGAAACTTTTCTCTTTCTGGGCGAATATCTCAAAAAGTTTTTAAGATATCGGAGCCAAATTTTTTTTATATTAAACTAGAATAAATAAGGATTATTTTGAGCACAAATTCAAAAAAAAATTCCAGTCCCAAACAGAATGGCAGAGGCTCAAAGTTGAGATTTTGCCGATTTCGGAAGGTCAAAAGTTAGTCTCTTATTTTTCCTTTTTTTTTTCTTTTTTTTCATTCTTTTCTTCAATTTTCAAATTTTTAGACAAAGCTACAGGTTTCCCTGCTGGACCGATTTGGATGAAATTTAAAATACAAATAGGTACTATCAAAAACCCGATACCTTTGATATAAAATTTCATTTTGGATCAAAAGTGACTTTGAGAGGTATTCAAAATTTCAAATTTGTCCTATCTTTAACATGGCCAAAAGACAATTCTAACTATTTTGCTCCCTGATGACGTCATCTAGGAACATATCTATTAATATTAGTAATTTTCATCCCTAATGGAACAAAAATTTTTTAGGATAGATCCATTCAGATAGAAATAGATTAACGTGATAAGAAGGAGTGCTACCAACATAACAAAAATAAAAAACCTAAAATTTTATAAAATTTGGTGAAATCCTATGTTTATCGTTTCGAATGAATACCAAACGAAGTATTTACAATCTACCAACATAACAAAAATAAAAAACCTAAAATTTTATAAAATTTGAGTGAAATCCTATGTTTATCGTTTCGAATGAAAACCAAACGAAGTATTTACAATCTAACAACATAACAAAAATAAAAAACCTAAAATTTTATAAAATTTGGTGAAATCCTATCTTTATCGTTTCGAATGGATACCAAACGATGTATTTACATTCTACCAACATAACAAAAATAAAAAACGTAAAATTTTATAAAATTTGGTGAAATCCTATGTTTATCGCTTCGAATGGATACCAAACGATGTATTTACATTCTACCAACATAACAAAAATAAAAAACCTAAAATTTTATAAAATTTAGGGAAATCCTATGTTTATCGTTTTGAATGAATACCAAACGATGTATTTACATTCTACCAACATAACAAAAATAAAAATCCTAAAATTTTATAAAATTTGGTGAAATCCTATGTTTATCGTTTCGAATGGATACCAAACGATGTATTTAATTTTTACTGTTTGGAATGCATATTAAAAGATCTATTCATGGGATAACTTAATATTTAATAAACAAAAATTAATAAATAATATTTTCATGTAATATTTCACAAAAAGAAGTGAAATCTCAGCCAAAAACATCGGAGATGCAAAAAGGGCGCCTCGCATTATTTTTGCCTAGCGTCGAGGTGAAATCAAAAAAATGCGCCTCGCTTTTCTGATTTATATAAAAGCGAGGATATATGAAACAAATAAAATTCTGTAGGGGTTTTATTTAAGTGAAAATATTTCCTCGCTTTTATATAAATCAGAAAAGCGAGGCGCGCATTTTTTTTGATTTCACCTCGACGCTAGGCAAAAATAATGCGAGGCGCCCCTTGCATCTCCGATGTTTTTGGCTGAGATAAGAAATTATATATAATATTTAAGATATTACATATATCGCGTAGGTAAGCCGCGAAACGGAGATTTATATAATTAGATATTACTTCATGTACCCGAAAAAAGATATAAGGGTGTGCCGCAGGGAGTCGAACACGGATCCACCGATTTGCGCTCAGTGTACCCTCAGTGGAAGGCCACACTGAGCGCAAATCTGTGGATCCGTGGTTCGACTCCCGGCGGCACCCCCTTATATCTTTTTTCGGGTACATGAAGTAATATCTAATTATATATACACATTTGTTCCATTTGAATAAATATAAGTTTCTTATAATTAAGAGTTCACTTATTATTAATTGACTCACCAGGACTGTAGAATATTTAGTTGAAGGAGTACAGGTCAATTCAGTCCGAATTATTTGAGAATGAAATTTCAATATATTATTTTTAAAATAATTATATTTATTCTCCAAACGTTATTGTAAAAAACCTCAGACCTCCAGGGTTTCGGCCGCTGTGCTGCGTGCCTTCATCAGTGAGCTCTGGATCGAGATAATGCAAAGTGAATTAGATATAAATTAAAATTTATCATAAAAAGTCTTGTCGAAATTATTTTTTTTACCTTAAAGGTGAGAAATTTGCACTAGCTAGATCCTTCGCCTTAACAATACAGGTTTCGCCTATCACATACATACATTCATTCACTTATTATTATTCCTACTCTTAATACAGGTATATATATTAATGGTAGACCTATATAATCACTGAGTGTCCGTTTGTCTGTTTGACCATTTTCCCGTTGGTATTTCCATTTATTCATTCTTATATAGGACGTGATTCTAATTCAGGGGAAAATACTCTCGTCCCCAAATGGGGAGGTATTAAATATATTTAAAAATCCAGAATTTTACCCTTTAGGTTCTATTTTACCATATAAAAAATAAAATTTCATGAATTATAATAATAATAAATTTCAAAAGAAAAATTTTTAATATAAATAAATATTCTGTTTTTTTATAAGAATATAGAGATTAGTATTTATGAAATACATAAAACAAAATATTAACAAATATCTATATATCAAGTAAGGGTTGCTGGAGCAGAGACTGGCGGCCAAATTTTTTTCTTTAAATATTTTATTGGGCCGACGTTTCGGTCTCGATAGAGGCCATCTTCAGGGCCCAATAAGTGTCAAGGAAATGCAGTAGGCAGCAGCTATGTGTAATGATGCTCATTAGGTGAGAGATCTTTCAATTGAGAACCGAAACGTCGGCCCAATAAAATATTTAAAGGCTGCCACTCTCTGCTCCTGCAACCCTTCCTTAATACAACTCAACAGTCACAACTACAATATTAAAGAGAAAGTAAAAATATTTATATGGAATATTTTTTTTTTTTTTTTTTTATTTATTTAAGGGCTTTTTCGGATTCGAAGACCATTTTGCCCTATCTCTATTTATTTCAATTTATTGGTAGCCAATTCAATTGTCGCATGAGACGAGATGCGAACCTCTGATCTCGAGAACAAGAGGCAAGAACTCTACTCTCTGTACTATGACCCAGGTATATAAAAATTATTTAAAAATAAATTTTAAACAACTTTTCTAAAATTTTGTTTGCGGTTTATTTGTAACGTTTCGGCCTCTCATTCAGTGACCTTCTTCAAGTGCAATTCAGTTAAGATTACATCTGTGACAATTTCATTTGAATTGAAATTTAAATGAGATATTTTCGATTAAAGTGCTTTTAAAGAACCTATGAAACGATAATATTATTGTAAAAATGCCGTTATATCTGATAAGCAAACGATTTTGGATCTTAACACCTTTTCTCTCTCACTAATTGCTTGCTATCTCCGCTCTCCCCTCACTCGGGGCTTTGTATTTTAAAAGGGTATACAAGTACACTCACAATACTTGCGACATATGTTTGCTTTCAATTGTAAAACAAAGAAAACAATCAGCCATTAAAATTGAAATTCGTTTTAAAATACAGTATATGAGGGGCCTGGTCCGTTGGAATAGAGTTCCTTGCCTCTTGTGCCTCAGAGGTTCGCGACATTCAATTGAAATAAAATAAATAGAAATGGAATAGAGGAGGGAGGGTCTAATGATTTTGATTAAAATTCAAAAATCAATTATTTTTTAGATACTCTTTAAAATATATATTCTCATTTTAGGATTGAAATCTTCTGAAGTCCACTTTACTCTTGTACTTGATAGAAAAGATAGGAGAAATGGTTGCCATGGTAACAAAATATAAATTGAATTCTAATATATCGACACAAAAAAATCTGGTGTGACAAGCACAGAACACAACTGTAAGAGAAAGTTGTGTGCTGTGGCCAGTCACACCAGATTGTTTTTTTAAGTATAGAACAGTAAAGTTATTGTAATATTAATTAAAATAAATTTGATTATTTTTACTTTCTTTTATCTATATGTGTTAATATATATATTAATATATAAAATATCGTTTCATTGTTAATGGAAATACACGTTTTGACAAACCCTAAGTGGCTTCTCGCAAATTGGTCTATTTGTGTTTTTAAAATATTGAAATTTGATATTTAAGTTAGATATCTTGCGGACACGTAACATGAAACTTTTGAATTAAATATATAAAAGGAAATATTATTATTTTAACAAATATCTATAAATATCTATAAAATATATAAAGTTTTTTTTTAAATGTATTTAAAGTCTTTTTCGGCATTGAAGGCCATTTAAAGTAGAGGGGGTAGTTACCCCTCTCCCCCCTCACCGAAATTTGAAAAAAAATACTTTTTTTCGAAAAAAAAAAATGTATTTTTAATGTAAAATTTTAAAAATTAATACTTGAAAATTTTATTTCTATTTATATTCTGGCAAACAAGTACAGAATGGGCTTTTAAATTACCGAAATTAAGAAAAAATTGTGTGCTGTGCGACCAGTCACACCAGATATACCCCCCCCCCCTCCTCCCCCGAGAAACACCTCTGGATCCGCCACTGTTTAGAATCCATTTCAATTGATTGGTAGTCAAATCAATTGAACGGGATGCGAACCCGTGACCCATAGCACAAGAGGTAAGAACTCTAATTTCTGTGCTATGACCCAAATTAAATTTTAAACAACTTTTTCATATATTTTCAAAGAGTACTATAAATCTTACTTTTCTAATAATAAACTCAATTATTCCATCTAATTTATATACTTAAATTATAACTTTAAGGAATATATAATTGTGTATTTAATAAGCCAATAAGCTCTGCAGATGGTTTCGACCGAGACCGAAACGTTAGCTTAAAGTGTCTTAATAAATGAAATAAATACTAGCTGCTTCTCTTTTCTTCATCCTTCTATTTATCAACAACTTCCATCAAGCTATAAATTTATTTTTACTGATTTATTTTTCTTAAAATTCGCTCTTAAGGTTGTTCGGATAGTACCTATCGTAAGTCATAATAGAATCTAAATTTTTTTTAAATAAAATTAAAAATTTGAATGTCAAAATTCCTTATTATAATTTAGTCGTGACCTATCATAGTTTATAATTGGATTAAGTTAATAATTTAATTACCAAAAATAATAAATGAATGACTTGACTTGAGCAGTATTTCACGTAATATAGAACTGGCAACATTGCATTCATCAGCTATCTATTTTAAATCTTAAACGCCTTCAATTTTATTTTATTTAATATATTACAATGTTTAATGCAAATCAGTTTAAATACAATGGACGATTTGCGAGAAAAAATATCGTCAAATTGAGAAAAAAAATGTAACTGACATCGAGAAAAGAGAATTATTTTATGCGACGTTGCCAGGCTGGTCTGACTCTCGAGATTTCCTTATTTTTAAATATTGGCGACTGTCATTTTGGAGAATTTTTTGACTTTCTTGTTAAAATATCTTTAAAAGCGGACGGCAGAAACTTTTGATTTTATGTTGAACGTATTCCTCGGAAGTGAATTAATAAAATGTAAGTTTTTTGTTTTTGTATCTGATGCAGAGGTGGCTATATAATTCGATATGTGTGCGTTTCGTCGACATTCCCCATAGGCTACATGTTAAATTTCAATTTTTTTCAAATTAATTACACGATAACCCTGCGTCAGATCTGCTTTAAAATTTTATTTTAAACGTATGTGATAGTGATTAATAACATATTAAAAAATTAGCTTTTAATCTAATAAAATGCTTTAATGTCCGAACAACCTTAACGATAAAAATTCATAAAATTATTTTTTAGATGCTCTTTAAAATCTCATTTCGCCTTTGAAATTGTTTGTAGCACACTTTACTTTTGTATAATGATAACAGAATATAAATATTATAATTTGGGAAAAATCTGGTGTGACAAACAAAAAAAATGAGTTGTCTGTTGTACAACCAATCACACCAAGTTAATTACTTAAGATTCATGATTAAAATTCTTAGAAAATTTAATTGATATTCAAATAATCGTGTTGCAAAAAAAAAAAAAAAAAAAAAACAATTGCTTATTTGTTGTTGTGAGATTTCTCAGTGTTGCGCCATCTCTAGTTGTGTTGTTGCCTCTCCTATTTCAAGGACTGTGTGTCGTTTGGTTGGCTGATCGGTGTTCGGTCAATGGCCGAATTTGGTTGCCATAAAAAAAAAACACCTATTAGCTAAATAGATAAGAAAAATTTTGATGATGATTCATTCATTCATTCACTCGCTAATAGAACAACAACAAGTTAAAAAGAATGATTTCCTTATATATATCAAAAAAAAAAAATGAAAGTTGTGTTCTGTGCCTGTCACACCAGCATTCAAAATTATTTTAATAAATTATAATTAATTAGGTAGAAGTTGGGTCATAGACACAGTAGTAGATGTGCAAAGGAGTCAGAGGTTCGCATCAAGGGCGGATCTAGAGGTGTTTCTCGGGGGGTGGGGGGTAATCTGGAGTGACTGGTCGCACAGCACACATTTTTTTCTTAATTTCGGTAATTTAAAAGCGCATTCTGTACTTGTTTGCCAGAATATAAATAGAAATCAAATTTTTAAGTATTAATTTTTAAAATAAATTTTTTTTTGAATAAAAGTATTTTTTTTTAATATCGAGGGAGTAACTACCCCATTTACCTCCCCGTATCCAGGGGCGCCGGAACGATTTTGAATCAGGGGGGGGGGCAAAAATTTTTTTTAGAAAATTAAAATAATTTAATATGTTCAAATAGTATAAAACAAAAACAAATCTACTATAAAACTTTAAAAATTTTAAATAAAATCACAATTTTAAAAAATTTGGTAGTGATTTTATCAAAAATTTTTGGAAAAAATTTGGAAAAAATGAATTTCTTACTCTTTTAATTTTTTTTAATTTAGATTTTATTTTTCAAAAGTAAAAATATATCATTTTTAAAAATAAATGAAATAAAAAAAGAAATTTTGCCCCCCCCCTCCCCCTCCTAGAGGATGCCAGGGGGGGGCAATGTACCCTTGCCCCCCCCCCCAGTTCCGGTGCCTATGCCTGTATCCGCCCTTGGTTGAAAATGGCCTTCAATGCCGAAAAAGACTTTAAATACATTTAAAAAAAAAAAACTTTTATATATATATATTTGTTAAAATAATAATATTTCCTTTTATGTATTTTATTCAAAAGTTTCGTGTTACGTGTCCGCAAGATATCTAACTTAAATATCAAATTTCAATATTTTTAAAATCACAAATAGACCAATTTGCAGAAGCCACTTAGGGTTTGTCAAAACGTGTATTTCCATTAACAGTGAAACGATATTTTATATTTTTCTTCATTCCCACTTGTATCCGCCCTTGTGTCCGATGCGACATAAAAAATCATCAATTAAGAAATAATCTCCATTTTGATTGAAAATATTTGGTGTGAGTGAGACACACTTTCGGTAATTGACAGAGTTGTGTTCTGTGCTTATCACACCAAATTTTTTATGTCAATATATATCTAGTTTCCCGCATTTAAGATGTAATATTTATATACTTCTATTTTATTACTATGGCTGCAATTTCTCCTATGAAGTACAAGAGTGAGCTTCCAATTACTTCATCGGAAAAATGAGAATGTACAGTGAGGGACAATATTAAGTCCCACCTCCATACATTTTCTACTTGTGATTATTTGTTTTTATAAAAAATATTAAATCTTTTTTATTGGAAACTTTCATGATTCAAACCTAGAAAATTTCCAATAAAGATTTTCATTTTCTTTTATAAAAACAATGAAATAATCACAAATAGAAAACACATGGGTGGGACTTAATATTGTCCCTCACTGTACATTTTAAAGAGCATCTAAAAAATAATTGATTTATGAATTTTAATAATAATTTCACGTCCCAGAAGAGTGCTTAAATTAAATATAAAATTTCTCTTTTCTTTGAGATCATACGTGTATTTCCATCAAAAACCAAAAAATTTTGATTGCGTCCATTCTATTGGATAAGCCCTGATTTATTTATTTATTAAAAAAAATAAATAAATAAATAAACATAGTAAATAAAGCGAGGGGGGGTGGGGGGACGAGGGCACCGAGCACCCATCCGAAACGAGGTCATTGTTGGTGAGTCTGTCTGTCCTTTTTTTTTTCTTTTTTTTTCTCCTTGTAAGAACTCTTAACTCTAGGCTATATCCCCCCACCTCCAGGCGTGTTTAGTCGTACCGAGCAATGGCCTTGCTTGGCCGCCATCGGGGACCTTGCTGGGCCGATGAACTCTTATCTGCTCTACATTGGATGGATATATACGTATAAGCCTTGTCTTGCCTTGCCTTGCCTTGCCTTGCTATTAATAGATACCCGTTCGCGCCCGCGCGCGCGCGCGCTAACACTAGGTACTTGCTTGCTTGCTTGTCCGGATCTTCTAATTCATAAATAATTAAATCAAAAATTTGAGAATTTTATAAAATGTAAATAGATTTATGCCGGGTTGCAAGAACGTATTTAACGGTTCGTTAAACGCTATTGGTGGTTTAAACCTTCCCTTGGGTTGCAAGAACGTATTTAAAGGTGATTGGTTCTTAAAAGGCTGTTTTTAAACTAAAGGTTGAAATTCCGAGCTTTAAACTATAAAGTATCCACTAACCTGATTTGTTTATATTGTAATAAAAAAGAATTTAGTGACTATATTAACACGCGAGAGAGGTAAGATATAAATGCATTAATTTAATTGAGTTTTCTTTAGTTTCTGAAATGTTTTAAGCGATATTATTAATTATTATAGATATTCATTCAATGAAGAGAAAAAGTGAGGTTATAGTATATTCCCAGTTTCTTTATAATTTTACATCTGACAGTCAGAGCAACCAACGGATTTATTATTTTTATTTTACGATATTTAAGATATTTAAACATTTTTTGTTTTGTAACCTAATATTAACAATTAAAATTTGAAGAATATCTATTTTTATTTCTTTTATAATTTTGGTACTATTATAAATGATACAATTTGACAATGCGCCCTTGCGGTCAAATGGCCAACTACATAGAAAGCTGTCATTTTTGCTGGCCCAATCGTTTTGCATCTATCTATATATCTTAACAGTAGGGAATAGTTAACGGTTCCTTAAAGGTGAAATTCCGAGCAACGCGACAGAGCGGCAGCGTCAATAGCGTCACTGCAGCCGCGACAGTGTCGCGCTTGTGGCTTCCGATGTCGGCGTCAGTAAACAAACGCGAGCTATTGTCCTTACCTAAAAAATGTTAATCCTATCAATATTTCATCTTCATTTTCGTTGAAGTCCGCCATTTTGTTTATTGTTTTGTTATGACAACGCTCCGGCAGCGGCCGATCGAGAACAACGGGGCAGTGTCACTGCCGCCAGAGCGGCAATGACGTCACGGCAGTGCCGCGGCTGCAGTGACGCTATTGACGCTGCCGCTCTGTCGCGTTGCTCGGAATTCCACCTTTAAAGTTGCTTTAGCATAATATATATATATATATATATATACCGGGTGGGCCATTAGTGCGTGGACGGAAGATTGTGGGCTTATTAACGGACATTTTTAAAGTTTGTTGATCGTATATAATGTGGGGCCTTTAGGGCAACAAATTAAAAATATTTTTGTTCCAATTGCACTTTTTATACAGGGTGACCCATATCAAAGTTATGTTTTTTTAAATGGAACGCCCTATATATTATTGCATATTTGGATTCTACGGCCAATTTTAGTATGACTTTATGTCATGCAATGTATTCCAAACCAAACCGTTTAGCCGCAAATCGGGTTTTTGTGAAAAAACTACTGTCTGAAAAAAATTGAATATCTCGCGAACCATAATACCTAGGGGGCTGTTCTTTTGTGATCTTACTAATCATGAAATGTACTAATGTGGGCCAGATGGGTAACCCGGAATTATTCTTATGTTGGGAGATATGGCTATGCCAATTTAGAAAATTTCAAACATGGATAACTTTATTTTTTCAAATGGAACATACTACTTTTTTGATGCCAAGGACGTGAAATTTAATTCTCTTTCTAATGACATAAGGTTGTCTATATCTATCTTTGGTAGTTTTCTTTTTATTCCAAAATATCTGATAACGAAAAAAAAAATACATTTATTATAGACAAAACCATTTTAAAAAATCCAAACGCAAACAAAACTGTAATAAATGGAAAAGATAGGCTAAATATTCGAAAATGTATTTAAATTTCCTTTAAAATCATTTATTTGAACTCCTAGAAGAAGCCCCGCTTGCTAAAATTGGGGTATGATTTTTCAACAAGATGGCGCACCTCCTAACCTGAACATAACCCTAATTTCTTTTTCGGGAAGTTCAAATAAATGATTTTAAAGGAAATTTAAAGACATTTTCGAATATTTTGCATATTTTTTCCATTTATTACAGTTTTGTTTGCGTTTGGATTTTTTTAAAATGGTTTTGTCTATAATAAATGTATTTTTTTTTTCGTTATCAGATATTTTGGAATAAAAAGAAAACTACCAAAGATAGATATAGACAACCTTATGTCATTAGAAAGAGAATTAAATTTCACGTCCCTTGGCATCAAAAAAAGTAGTATGTTCCATTTGAAAAAATAAAGTTATCCATGTTTGAAATTTTCCAAATTGGCATAGCCATATCTCCCAACATAAGAATAATTCCGGGTTACCCATCTGGCCCACATTAGTACATTTCATGATTAGTAAGATCACAAAAGAACAGCCCCCTAGGTATTATGGTTCGCGAGATATTCAATTTTTTTCAGACAGTAGTTTTTTCACAAAAACCCGATTTGCGGCTAAACGGTTTGGTTTGGAATACATTGCATGACATAAAGTCATACTAAAATTGGCCGTAGAATCCAAATATGCAATAATATATAGGGCGTTCCATTTAAAAAACATAACTTTGATATGGGTCACCCTGTATAAAAAG